>CAUZXS010005938.1:0-53630 GCA_963585895.1 Sepioteuthis lessoniana
GGTCTAATTACTTATTTCTCTTCTTGTTTTCTATCAGTTTTACTCTGTGATCAGCCGGAACAGCACAGTACACAGTCCAACTGGTTCTCTTTTTTTTAATCAAAAACTCAAAAAATGGTACTTGATGCCACTTTGCTTAACACTCAGCATTATAAAGTAAGGATCAAGGGTACAGTGGAACAATCCAGAGAATGGAGTAATGCCCTCCCCTACATTTCGGTGTGGTAGCTATTGAAAAGGGAGTCTTTGGGTCACCTTCGATTAAGGTCGCCAACTTTACTTTTTACTATCGTTTGGCCGAGATGAGGTGATCCGATTGTGTCTTAAAACCCCAGAGAAATTTGAGTATCTCATTTTTCAGGCAGGATTCTTAGTCGTGTATATACGTCTTATTCGTATGGTAAAATTTAACCAATTCCTAGTGGATAACCTTCTCCACCCTGTAGTGTCTCGTCTTACACTCTTTTTACGCTGTGGAGTGTCCTTTTTGTGTAATGGTTAAAGCAATGGACTGCAGAATCGTAGTAAGTGAGTTCAAACTTGCGCTGTTACGTTCACTTTCGGGCAAATACCATTAGTAAAGATATGAACCCCTTTATCATCTGATCTATGGGCTGAATAGCATCACTGCTGTTCTTCTGGAAGGATTGCTTTGGCAGTAAATAACTCACGACGGTTGATATGCCATTAAACAAAGAAACCTATACCTCTTTTTGTGCTAATTTACTGCATTCGCTTATTATGTGAATGATAGTTTCGTCTATATCACCACAGTCTACATCAGCTATTTTGTTGTGTCTTTTGTATTCTTGCTATGACATATTAGCACAAAACAACGCCATAAGTTCTGTCAAAAGAGATTCAGTTTCTTTCTTAAGTTTCCACTTTCTTTGGTATGTATGTTTTCTCATGCGCAATTTCGCTTATTTGTCGCTTGTAATGTCCAGAGTCGTTTTTCTTCCCCTTTATATTTTTGGCTATTTTTTCTGTTGATACTTGTGTTGTCTGTATAGTTTCTGGTCGCTGTTATCAATATTTCTCTGTGCTACTATTATAATTATTACAATTATCATTGGTTTTTTCCCCCACAAACATTAGCTGGTTCACTTTCACTGGAGTTTGAATGTCATCAATTCACCTCACATTTCAAAGACTCTTCACAGGATTGTATCCGATCTAGACAATGCTGTAGACAGAATGATGTCGATTATCATTTTTTGAAATTATCAGAAATGTTTTTATTTTGTCACAATAAACCAGGTAGTTTTAAGTACAAATAGAATTATAAGACCCTCTCCCAATCTCAGTCTCTGAGTCTATCTCTTTAGGTCTCTCTCTCTCTCTTTCTCTCTCTCTCTCTTTCTCTCTATATATATATATATATAGTTTTTATTCCTGCTTTTAAATTTAATAGAATAAATACATATATCGACATTTTAGCGATTTTGACGGCTTAAAGCCATTTAAGCTTGTCACAGAATCTTAAAAGTGCTTGGATATTAAACGATACCCGATTTTCTAAAACGTGTTTATGTGGTATAAGGTTTGTGACTTTTCTTGAAATAAATCCCCATGAGAGCTACACATCATCTGCTTCAATTCCCACTCAGAATATTTTGATACAATTTATTTTATGCAGAAATACTGTTGATACCAAATCCCACTTTATTGATTTTGACTCATTTTATTTGAGAACGTTCACTGAGGAAGCTCGTTGTAGCTTATATTTCTTCAACACCATTTTAATGATTGACATGTTTCGCTGATTGTGTCATCATAACTATCGGAACCAAAACATGAAGAAAGAATGTGAAAATATGGATTTTCATGGGTTAATACTTTCGCGTTAGCAAAGAATTGTTTGTTTGTTTGTTTGTTTATTGTTGTTGTTTTTTTGTTTTTGTTTTCTTTTTCCATTAGATTTAGGAGGCTCTACTATTAGTCCTATTTTGTGACTTTTTATTTAGACACATAAAGGTGACAGTGAGGAAAGGGTTCAACCCTATGTGATGTGTTGTCAGAAGCAAATTACATTTTATTTAAAAAAAAAATCAAAACTACAATTCATCCTAAAAAAGAAAAAAATATATATTGAGAGTACATTCCACTGACATCAGCAACGTCCGTCCAACTTGACCATCATCCCGCAGTAAATTCTTGAGTTCTGAAAATTGTGGAGCACCCCTTCTTTGCCATGACTCACAGTTTATCGATTACCCAGCGAAGCAGAACCTGATAAATTAGCTGTAAGTCAAACGGATCTTTTTGGACATTTTTGTTTTTGGATATGAATACTTGAAACTATATGACTGTATGCTAACAAGTAATAATTATCATTACCATAAAAAATATGTGATCTACCGGTGAGAATATTTTATTTGTAATCAATTGTTACTAAAGATAAAATTTAAAAAAAAAACATTATGCGACATAAGATGAGAATACACTGATATAAGGAGAGTTTTTCGAAAATATCCATGAAAAAATAGATTATTTAAGTTCATTTAAATTAATATGATTTAATTTTCAAAGCATGACAATTTCCTCTTAAAAATTTAAAAAAGAAATAGCAAGAATACATCTTTACAAATATATATATATATCTAAATTAATAACTTTTATTCAATGAAATGATAATTACATTACCAAATCTAATAAATCATCGAATAAAGAGATAAAATAATTTTTCATCAATTATTTTCGTTGTGTATTCTAAAATAGCATTAAATATTGTTAAAAAAATAAATTATTAGGCTAATCTTATTTAGAAATAGTGGCGGTATAATCGAAGAACCAAACTAGTTCGACGGTAGCTTTTCCCATGACTCTTGGTTTTCAGCAATAAATTCTCTGATTGACTTATTTCTTTATCGTGAAAATTGAAGAATAAAATTCAATTATTTATTTTTGTTATTGGATTTCTTTTATGATTCAGCAATTGAATTTTTGCTCATATATATCAAAGCACAAACGATAAGAAGTCATTTTTACCTGGGGGTGTCCTCGTTGTGTAAAGGTTAAAGCAATGTACTTCGGAATCGTAGTATGCAAGTTTGAAATCCAGTCGCGCTATTACGTTCACTTTCGGACAAATACCCTTGGGAAAGGAATGAACCATCTTATCCTCCCAGCTATGGGTAAAATAGTATCACTACTGTTCTTCAAGAAAGCTAGCTTTTGTACTAAATAACCTACAAAGGTTGTTATCATTAAGGATTTTCGGACTATTGTCTTCATCGTTATAGTTATTTCCACAACGTTTCGGCCGATATATCCTCCGGCCTTCTTCAGGTGTTTGTCGAACTCGGGAACCTTCATAGAACTTCGACCTACGTCCTGTATTGAATCCACGGGGTCGCCTGTTCTGATTCCGTTAGCCATAACCGGGTACAAGTGTTAAGTATTCATGCATTGTTACTCGCCTGCAGTCAGGATTGAACCTGCAACATACAGATGATTGTCTTCTTAGTTCGATAAAAATCAACAAGCTTCGTCTCAGAAATTTTGACAATTAAAAAGGTTGATATGCAATTAAAACAAAGAAACCAAACCAAACCTTTTTACCTGGGCCATTCAATAAATATGGTGAATATTCCTAAATATTTTAGCAAGAGGCATATTTTAGAATTGCTCATTTTCAAGGAAACCAATAGTTATTTGTCATTTCCTGAACCTGAAGACTTTCGGCACGCTTTTTTCTGACTGCTACGCCAGGATATATATATATATATATATATATATATATATATATATATATATATATATATATATATATATATATATATTCTTTTTTTTTTACGGGATAAATAGTGTTTTCCCACTCGATAGACTATCTTTTTGACTCTAGCCAAACTTAACAAACCCATGTTTAGTCGATTTGTAAGCACACTTTTGAATAGAACATGCTTCTTCGTGCACATACTGTTCTCTTCTCAGCTAACAAAAAATTAATGATATACCTTTATTCAAAGGAGAGCCCTGTTTGATTTACCGCCCTATTTAGTGGGTTTAAAATAAACATTTTTGCAAGATGAGCCTAATTTTTGTAACAAACCAATTCGAGACCATGCGGCGTTTACATTTATGATAAAAGCAACCAGAAAAATTATTCCTCTTTTTTTAAAAAATATTTCCTTATTTAATGAATGCCACTCTATTTATTGAAATCAAATGTTTAATATCAATATGCTAATTAGCCTTCCCGTTTAATCAGCAAATCTTTAATTGGCTGAATATATTGATATGAAATTGGTTATATGTATAAAGATTATTAGTATATAGATAAGGTGAACAGTATCAATAATTTAAAATAATGTTATTAGTATGTAAATAAGGCCAACATTATGAATAGTATAAAATGATTTTATTAATAAGAGAGATTTAAATAAAAATAAAACCATGGTGATACTAACATAGTTAAGGGAATTGTGATGACGGTGTTGAGGTGATTTCGATAACAGTCAAATATATAGTCTCCATTATAATAAGAAATAGGAATAATTACTTTAAACCGTATGAATGTTTGATTAATTAAATTAAGATCACTACTTGCAAAAAGAAAAGTAATAAAAGGGATATTCGCTGACGTTAAAGATTTAGTCTCATTTCTAAGCTTGATTTGATTTTTTAACAGCATAACATATTCTAATGGATTATACAAACCTGAAATCCATACATATATAAATGTTTAAATATATTCATAATATAATTATATTGGATAAACACATTTTTTATTTGCTTTTTTTGTGTGTGGGGTGAGAGAAATACTTGAAACCATATACCTGTATACAAATAAAGGATTAAAATAAAGTGCTATTAAAAACGATTGTAAAGTGACAATGAAAATATTATCATGAACATATTTAAAAATTTATAAATGATTAGATTTCAGCTTTAAATAATCCATAAGAATATATGATGCCGTTAAAATATCAAAACAAGCTCAGAAATGAGACTAAAACTTTTTACGTTATGGAATATGTTACCACATCCCTTTTAGTACTTCTCTTTTTGCAAGTAGCGTTCTTAATTTAAATAATTCGCAGTATAGCTTTATATTAATGCTTTTAAAAATGCATCTTTTTTTTTTGCTTTTAGATTTTTCTGCAAAACATTCATCATGGGATGTTGTTGCAATACGCGCAGAGTTTCTGACATAAAAAATGGAGCTGCTTTCTTTCAACAAAAATGTTTAAAAAATAAAAGAAAAGAGCCAATCCAGCTACCCCTCCCTTAAAAATAGAGAATTTCCGTTTCTCTGTGCATTTATGCCTTTCATAAACTATTCAGAATTTTAACAAATTACCAACTGTATTTTTGAATTAGTCACACACTTCATTATTTCCAAACTAATAGCCACAAATAGCATTTTTTCGATTTAATTCTTTCAGAGGGTTCATTTTTGTGTCTTTAATAGCATATCAATTTCGTGGTTAATCTAATGTTAAAACCATCCTTTTTGAAGGACAGTATTAATACTACTTAAACCATCGCTAAGAAAAAATAGGGGTTCATACGTTTCCCAACTATATTTGTCCAAAATGAAAGTATCAGTGCGACTGGACTTCAAATTCCTCAACAAAGATGGGTTTTGAATTTTTAAAAAATGGACGTTGATATGCCATTAAAGAAAGAAATTAAACCAAACATGTTTATTTGTCCTGAATAAATTGGGGCGTGAAAGAACTTGATCAAATTTAATAATCTGTCAAGAAAATTTTTATGAGGCAGGTATACATGCACTCATTTAAAGTTAGATCACAGCAATTGGGGTAAGAGACTTTTTGGGGGACCTTATCAGGAATCCTGAGATTTTAGGACATTATCTGGAATCCTGAGATTTATTTTCATTTTACAATGTTTTGTGCTCCGTATACGATTAAATCCCTTGTAATTACAGGAAGAAAATAAATGCCTCCCTTGGAGAGTAAGCGAGACGTTGTTACAAGACAGTCCTAGAAATCCATTTTAATTGTCACTTTTTTCGGTTCTTTGAACTGTGGAGACGCTGTCTCCGGGTCTGCTATTAATAGTTTGGTTTCTTTATGAAATGGCATATCAACCTTTGTGGAATATTCAATGCCAAAGATAACCTTATAAAAGAATAGTAGTGACATTTTAACCCATAGCTAGAGGGTAACTGGGTTCATGCCTTTCCTAAGGTTATAAGTCCATAAGTGGGCATTATAGCACTCTGGAGTTTGAACTTGCTTACTCCGATATTAAAGTCCAGTGTGTTAGCCACTACGGCAAAAGGACTCTGTCTGCTCTGCCACTGAACAATAAAACCAATACAACTCTTATTCTTTAATTGTCTCTCATTCAAATGAGTTTTATTTCATTTTTATACACTTCTACTTACTCATAGAACAATTTGTGTATATCTCACGCTGAGAGGACAGATTTATGTTTCTTCTTCAATACTTATCATCTTCATCAAGTCACGCTGACAATACAGAGTTCCCTGATTCTCTCTCACAATCAATCCCTATCATCCATCACTCCTGGTAGGTTTTCTAGGCTGTATTTTGTGCCCATACAGAGCTGATTTAAGAAAGTCTTTACAAGTTTGCTAGCACTGACACATTCATGTGCAGGAGTCTATAAAAAGACGTTCTTACTCCTCCATCCATGCTTTGCATATTTTATTCCTCTCACCAGAATAGTTTGTGAGATGGAAGGCAAGTGGCTGTACAACTGTTGTTTTGTTGTGTGTTGCCTCAAGGATTCGTTCAAGACAACGTGCCTGTATGTATAAATTAATTTATCTTATCTTCACTTCCGTTTATTCAGTTTAGTATACCACGGCTATACTAATGCTGATAATGGTACTGGGAGAGTGGCGATTTGACTAAATATCTTCCCGACTACCAATTACCTCATATAAATTTAAAAGAACTGAAATTGCCTTCGTATATGAACGTGTTAATATAAAGGGTTATTAAAAATCTTAACATCCTTATGGAAGTGCTTTATGATACAATTTTAAGCAAAATCTCCCACATGTGATTAGAAAAGCAGAACTGCGATAATCGAGACCAACTGGGGGAGAGATTCATCCTATCATAAAGAAACTCCCATAGGAATGTTAACATTTTAAAACTCTATTGATATATGTACGTCTGTGCTTGCGTACATATGTAAGTGAGAAATGTTTCGTTTGGTATCGCTATTTAATCGTGGGTTATTTATGTAAAGTCATCCTTTCACAAATGTCTGAAAGAGAACATAATAGCGCAACCAAAGTTACTAAGATATCACAGTTCAGCTCATTACCACTACACCAGACGAACACTTCCCGCTGAGATGCAAAGAGAGAGTAAGAGAAAAGGAACTTTATTAAATATTCTGTGGATTTACTAAATTATTGTTAAAATTCTTTCTGATTGACTATAAGCACTGTAATCTTTCAGTCCTTATCTTTAAGTATCCACCATTATTTAATGAGAGAGAACAGCTGGCGTCTTTAAACGGCATTACGTACATATACTGGAATCAATATGCATACATATCAAGAGACTTTGCAAGATAATGTTAGCCAAAGACGACAATAAAGTTTGAGATACTGAGAAAAACGTTTTACTCGAAGAGATCAAAGTCTCTTTATCTCTGTTGTCAGAACGGTAAAGGGAAAGAATGAGGGAGATATCAACAAGTAGTTAGTGCAGACAAATATGCTAGGATCAAATAATGGCATGGGAATTGCATTCGTCGATAAAGATTCACAGAGAATTAATGAGGAGACATACTTTTACGTTAGTGTATATATATATATATATATATATATATATATATATTTGTGTGTGTGGGGGTGCGCGCGCTTCAAATTTAACGCAAAAAGCGTCACTAAATCAGAAAAAATGCTCAGCAATATCATGATATATTATCAAATATAAAGAATATATTGTAGGAAAAAATCAAGACAATGAGTTTCACGACTACGATCGTCGGGTGAGCTGGTAATCTACTCAGACGTATGGATTAGTAACTCAGATGACAATCGCAGCCGTGAAACTTTGACGTGAACATTTTTACTCTACCTTACAGTTTTCATATATATATATATATATATATATATATATATATATATATATATATATATAAGTGTGTGTGTGTGTGTGTGTGTGTTAAATAGATAGAATTGTAGTAAATCTGTCAGTGTGATAGAAATATGTGGAAAGATGGATAAATCAAATACTTAACTCAAATTTAGATGTGTGATATTTGGTTTAGGTTTTATTTCATCTTCACAGACTTCTTTAAGACTGAAGCTGAAAACAGCCTCAGTCTTATTGAAGTTCGTCAAGATGAAATAAAGCCCGAACGAAATATCACACATCTAAATCTGAATTACATGTTTGATTTATCGACCTTCACACACACACACACACACACACACATACACACACACACACACACACACACACACACACACACATATATATATATTATCCAAGGAGAAAATCCAAGTGGTAGGAGGATACAATATGAGTGCTCAAAAGGAACGGCAAGTGATGTATAAATAATTTGCGATTAATGATTCATCAATACTCCACGTGCAGAGCTAAAACTATTTTTATATAAAAACAAATAAAAATATTTTCTTGGTATCAATATGAATTTATTTCAGGTTTTTATAATTACTAGAAATAAAAAAAAAAAAACGTCCTTAGATGAGTCATTCAAAATGTTTATTTAGATGTTTCCATATTACTTCCGGCGAGAATAGAATTACCTTTTTTTATTCATTTTTTAATTGAAAGATTTTTTTACATATTTCATCAATATAATATATTATATCTATTATTGTTTTCAATTTATATAATGTTTACATATCCTAAAAAATACCGATATTCCAAATTTACATAGTTCTGAAAAAAAAAAAAAAAAAAAACTAATCCCAGAAAAGGTAAATCAAACTACGCGATTTGAAAAAAAATCTATAGATAAAGTTTATATTCTGCTTTTATTGAGAGTATTATACTTTATCAATATTTAAAAAAATATAAATAAATAATAATCAAAATCTATCTTAATCTCCATAGAAATGTTTTAGTTAATCAAATTATCGCAATAATTCACGTTATTTATATTAAGATAATTTAGTTTATCGAATATATATATATATATATATATATATATATATATAGGGCGCTACTCCTTTCCCTGGAATTCTTCACTTTACCCTTGATCCGTACTTTATAATGCTGAGTGTTAAGCAAGGAGGCATCAAGTACCATTTTTTGAGTCTTTGGTATGACTCGACCTGTAGATTGAACCCAGGTCTCCCGGGCCATTGGCGAACACTCTATCCATTATGCCAATATATCATTCATCATCATCATCATATCGTACTGGCAGCACGGATATCCCTGACCCTCTCTCGCCACTCCTCCCTATCGTTCATCGCCCTAAAAAAAAAAAAGAAAAAAAAAAAAACGAATTCTCCCCCCACCCCAGTTGACCGCCTCCAAAGCTACCTAAAATTTCAGTAGTAAATAAAAGTCAAAACGAAGAAGAAGCATTTGAACTCAGGAGCCAAGTGGAAAAAATATGTCAATATTGGTCAGTATGTCTTTAAGTCCTATCAATTTAAAATGCTGAATTTTACAAAATGTTATGCTGTATTTTGTTTGTGAAATAATGCTTAAACTATGCGTTTTAAATGTAAAGACACACTTACTCTACTATAAAGCCAAATTGATATTAGCCTATCCACATGTCAGCGAACAAGGCAGAATGTTTTTGAATATCTTATATCGAATAATTTAAAAATTCGTAAAGAAAACCCTAACAGTAGTTTAGAAGGAAAAGCCTAAAACACCTAATGCTACCACAGCCCCCCCCAAATCTTTTAAGCTCTATAATTTCTGAAGCCTGCTAGGTTCCCAACTGTAGTAAAAAAAAAAAAAAAAAAAAATGAAAAACCTAGGAAAAGTCCCAATACAGCAAAAAAAAGCACAAGTCAGTACCATTGAAAGTCATACGAAAGTAACTTAATGTTGGACTTTAACTAAGTTAAAACTTAAAACCAAAATTACTCCCCCGCGCTTTTTTTTTTTTTTTGCGTACACATGGGAAGCAGCATGATGTACGTAAAGGTATTTGAATAAACCCATGGACGACCAAACTCAATACCTAACCAGGTCCTGGACGTGAGTTTGACGACTTTACGCTCAGGATCGCTAGTTCGATCGGGGAACTACTTCTGCTCCTCTATAAGAGTGGCTTCTATAGAAGAGAATAAAACAGCCATCGAAAGAAAACCATGACCCACACTCAAACCACTTACACAAACCGCATCGCTCTTCGCGCGGGTAAAAAAGGGGCGCGTCCTGCTGAGGTTGGAGCCCTGGCCTCAGTGTTCGAAAAATCAGCTACAGAGCTCAAACAATCAAAACTACTAAAATGCAAGCAAACACTACAAATAGCCACGTTTAACGTAAGAACCTTAAATAGAATAGGACAACTCCCAGAGCTAATCGCATCGGCCGAAGAACATAAGATAGACATAATATGCATACAAGAACACAGATACACGCACACAGAAGATATCAAATATCACGAAACTGGCAATGGCTGGTCGCTCGCCACTGTATCCGCATGAAAAAACTCTGTCAACGCCGCAGTAGGAGGGGTAGGATTACTTATAGGACCTAGAGCACTAAAAACGCTTAATAGCGTTGAGAAAATACAACCTAGAATGATGGCAGCTACATTTAATGGAAACCCCAGAGCAACAATCATCTCATGCTACAGCCCCACCAATGTTAGTGAAGAAAATGAACTAGTCACCTTCTACGATGAGTTATCCTCATTAGTGCGTAGCATCCCGAAACACAACATGTTAGTCATTGGCGGAGACATGAATGCACAAATCGGGAAAAACGGAAACAACAAATACAGCCTCCACAACACGTCAAATAGAAATGGGCAACATCTAACAGATTTCATGATAGAAAATAGATTAGCATGCCTCAATACAAACTACCAAAAAAGAGAGGGCAAACTATGGACATACACGTACGCAAACAATACTAAAGCACAGATAGACTACGTCCTTATAAACAAGAAATGGAAGAATAGTGCATTGAATTGCGAGGCATACTCCTCTTTTGAGGGTGTGTCCACCGATCACCGAATAGTCACGGCGAAAATACGGTTAAGCCTACGAAAAAACGCCAAACGAACAGCGACCACCAAACACTATGACTGGGCCCTATTAAACAACAAAGATGTAAGAGATAAATACGTATTAGAATTAAGAAACAGATTCGAAACACTACAAGAAAAGACGGAAAAAAGTACACCAAACGACGAATACGAAAATTTCGTCAATGCACACCTCGAGGCAGCAGCAAAATACATTCCAACAAAAATTAAAACTAAATATAGAGTCCCATGGGAAACTTTAGCGGTGAGAGAAAAACGTGCACTAGTGAAAACAGCCTCCAAAAACTATCGAAAAAACCCAACAAACACAAATGCCTTAAAACTAAAAACGGCACAATATCAATTAGCAGGCATATATATAAAGGAACAGACAGAATACATTCAAAATCAGATAGATAAGATTAGAGACTCGGTGGAAGATAGACAATCTAGAATAGCCTGGCAAACAATAAACGAAGTGAGCAGAAGAAAGAACACAGCCAAAGCAAAACTTAAAGCAGCAAACTAACAAGAAAGAATAAAACTGTGGAAACAGCACTTCGAAAACTTACTTGGAAACCCACCAAAAATAACGCATGAACCAATCAGCAGAATAATTAGCAAACAATTTGACATTAAACTAGGACCGTTCACACAAGAAGAACTCAACTCGGTTCTCAGAAAAATTAAAAATAGGAAAGCTGCAGGGCTGGACGAAATTCCCCCGGAAGTATGGAAGACCAGACAATTCGACGACATACTGCTCCGACACTGCAACGCAGTATACAATCAAAATCCGATAGATAGATGGATGAAGGGATGCATACTCCCCTTCCCTAAAAAGGGGGACCTCGGATTAGCCAAAAACTACCAAGGCATAACACTTACATCCATAGCTGCCAAAATCTACAATGCCCTACTACGAAACCGAATAGAACCCAAAATCGACAACATACTTAGAAAAAACCAAAATGGCTTCCGAAGAAATAGATCCACGACCTCACAAATATTAACCATCCGCAGAATCCGTGAAGGTTTACGGGCAAAGAACCTACAAGCGACATTAATATTTGTCGACTTTACCAAGGCTTTCGACTCCATTCACAGAGGAAAGATGGAACAAATCCTACTAGCGTACGGCATACCTAAAGAAACCGTAGCGGCAATAACGATTCTCTATAGAAACACTAAAGTAAAAGTCCGATCACTGGATGGAGACACAGAATACTTTGACATTGTAGCAGGAGTACGCCGATGACATAGCGATACTGGCAAATACACCTGACAAAGCCGAAACACTTCTGCATAGTTTGGAACGAGCAGCAGCAAGCATAGGCCTCCATGTTAATGCACACAAAACGGAATATATGTGCTATAACCAAACGGGGGACATCTCCACTCTAGAAGGAACCCCACATAAACTAGTAGACAAATTCACATACCAAGGAAGCAGCGTCGAATCAACTGAAAAGGACATCGAAACGAGGTTAACGAAAGCATGGACAGCTATCAATAGGCTATCGATTATATGGAAATCAGACCTAACCGATAAAATGAAACGCAGTTTCTTCCAGGCAGCGGTCACATCGATACTGCTATATGGATGCACTACATGGACGCTAACAAAACGGCTGGAGAAGAAACTAGATGGCAATTACACAAGAATGCTGCGTGCAATCCTGAACAAGTCCTGGCAGCAACATCCCACAAGACACCAACTGTACGGCCACCTGCCCCCTATCACGAAAACTATCCAAGTTAGACGAACCAGACATGCAGGACACTGCTGGAGAAGCCGAGATGAACTCATAAGAGATGTACTCTTATGGATCCCCACACATGGCCGCGCAAAAGCAGGACGACCAGCTCGAACGTACATTCAGCAGCTATGTGAGGATACAGGTTGTTGTCCTGAAGACCTACCTAGGGCGATGAACGATAGGGAGGAGTGGCGAGAGAGGGTCAGGGATATCCGTGCTGCCAGCACGATATGATGATGATGATGAAACACATACCAACGTTTATGAAAATCTTGGCAGCGTCACACACACACATATATATATATATATATATATATATATATACATATATATATATATATATATATATATATATATATATATATAACCATGGTTTCAATCCAATAGAAACGACCTGGATCCCAGAAGATCACTGAGGTTAAGCAGTGATGGCCTTGATCAGTATTTAGTTGAGTAACTGCTTAGGAATAAAACGCACACTTAGCAACCTAAAGCTCGTGTGCTAAAATAAATGAAACATAGAAACTGATTAGAATTGTTCGATTTCTGGAATATAATGTTTAACGACCTAGGTTCTCATCATATTAGTATCCGAACAGCTCTTCTAACGAATTGAGCCTACTGGTAACCGATAACGCAAAATTTAAACAAATGAAAGCTAATATATATGCGTTATAATTCCTGAGCTGACGTATGGCACCGAAACGGCTGAGCGGTTAGGTACCATGTCTAGTGTAATGTTAGGTGGGTTTCGATCCCAGCTTCAAGTGTCCTGCATGTCTAGCTACGCTGAAGAGGTGTGATACAACGAAACAATCTGTGGATGACATTATATATATATATAAAGAATGCGATTCACTAACCTATAGATAATAAAATAACTCCAGATGGGTTTAGATGCAGTTCAAATTAATCAATGATGTAAGTAACCACTTTCACAGAATATGAAAAGATGAGTTTCAGAGGTTCTTCGTATAATTGAATTTTTACTAGAATTTGTGCTGAATGAATGCTAAGAGTCTACTTGCATGAAAATAACGTTTCTATTTTGAGTTTGTCGGGATATATACAGTTTCAATCTCGAAACTTTTCGAACACAACACTGAAATAATGTAAATCTAGAATATATTTCATGTTGATTATATATACTTAAAAGAGGAGCAAAGAGAGACAAACACATTAAATTCTTTTTTCAAAATCAAACAAAATGCCGATCCACAAGAACGAAAACAATTCCATCGATAAAATATTTGGTCTTTTGCCTTGTTGCACTTGATTCTTATCTTTACGAGGCAACCGCAAGTAGAACTATCACAGAGGATGTTCAGAAGTTGGAAAAGTAATTAGAACGTGTTGATAGCACTCGAGAACTGTCCTTGTGTGTGCGATAAACAGATTAGTCTTAAAAGACCTTGGTGCCAGCTATCTCCGATTGGAAGCTACGTCAGTAGTAGTAATCACAAGAATTCTTTGACTGTATAAGATCTTCCCTAATCGGATTATGGATCTCCTGCAATCCAGGTCATCATCTGATAGCTATAATAATTTCTGAAGTCAAAATAAGCTAACAGACCCTGGCAGAGAGTAGAGAAATTATATTAAGTTAGGAGAGATCCGTTTAGAAATATTGAAAAAGACAAAAAATAATTATCTCATTTCAGTTAGGTTTCTTTGTTTAATGGCATATCAACATTTTTAGGTTATTCATTGCCAAAGCCATCCTTTTAGAAGATCAGCTGTGGAATATTTTAATACATCGCTGGGAGGATAGGGGTTTACATACCTTTCCCTACGGTGTTTGTCTGAAAGTGAACATAATAGCGTGACTAAAGTTCGAACTCACTTACTCCGATTCCGCAGTCCATCGATTTAATCATTATACCATGAAGACACCCCCCATCTCATTTCGAGCCTATATGAAGCTTGTATTAAATTACAGAAATAAAATTTATAAGAGAATGGAATAAAAATACTAAAAAATATATGAAAGCAACAGGACATTCACTTAAGAGGACATGAGTTGCATTTTAATTTCATCTTTATAGAAGAAACATTTACCTTTGAATAATTCAAATAGATTGACGTTGAAAAAGATGAAAATCATTGCAGAAAGTAAATTGTAAAATGAAGTGAAAAAAATTATATCTTCGATGATGAATCAGGAATATTTCAAATAGGTAATTTGGCTTTCCGTGCTAATAACGCATCACAGTAACTCGATTTACTACATATAAATATAGCTCTAAAGTATATAGTGATGAAAAATACAAGAGGTTCTCCAAGTAAGTTCTATTTATTCCCACTGAATCTACCACAGATACTTCTATTGGAATGGGCAAGTTTTTAGCCGCAAGAAATATTTTATGTTCCACTGGTATGGTTTTGTTCCAAAGTAATCAAAAATTAATAAATGACTGCAAAAAACTATTTTAAAAATGTAAACGTTCCTACCTCTGCTAAAGTGCTGCAAAACTGGTGTCTGGTATTGAGAATGAACACCTTTGACAAACAAAATGGCCGACAAGTCTGTGTGCAACCTCTCCTCCTCTCCAACATTTACCCTGTCAGCTGGGGATGCAGAAAACATCGACTTTATTTCTGCAGAGGAGTAAATCTCCCCCAACGGGAGTCCTGGATATGACATTAAATAATTTGATGGAGAGGCTCCAGTTATACGGGAGCTTCGAGGAATAAGATAGTTGACAGTACACTGATAAATAGAGAACTCACTGGAAAAGAGTGCTGAAAGATAAAGGAAAAGTGATAAAAAATAAATGTTTCACTTTTATCTTTATAAAAACCACTTCAGTCTTGATAGTTTTTGTCATTAAATCTCTTGCAGAGAAATAAAAAAAATGGAAGGTCTTGAGTATAACACTACACTAGATCTGATGGTGAAACCTCAGTTTCGAATTTGACCTTACTCACAGGTTCACTCTGCCAGTATTTGTAAGGATTCCACCTTTTGAAAATTATTTGTATTTGATATGAATACTTAAAACAAAACAACAGTGTACAAACAAATGATTATTTCAACAAATGAATAACCACTTGAAACTAAATAATTTTGTATGAATTATCATTATTAGATAGAATGTTCTTCAAAAAATTATTTGTATTCGAGAGGAATACTTGATACCATTTAACTGTGTGCAAACAAGTTATCATTATAGACAATTAAAAAGGTGCAATTAAAGTTGATTGAATTATAGCAATTTTTTATTTCAAGGTCAACTATTATCCTGATTGGATTTACCTGTTAGGGTTTCATTAATGGGTCGAATAGATCAGTTTAAGGATATTTCTACTCGATAGGACGGTATGCAAAATAAATCCTAAGAAACAACAATAAAAAATATCTGAAGAAACAACTCTAAAAATATAAATCTAAACATTCAATGAACACAATTCTATAAGTTTTATGTACAAAATAATTCTAGACTTGTTGAAATGCCATTGAAATCAATCACTTAATCAGTACTATGAATATTTTAAGTTTTAAACGAGCGATTTTTTTGGGGAAGGTAACGGTTAAAGCGATTGACTGCGGAATCGTTGTCAGTGTGTTCGATCTCCTGCCGCGTTATTACGTTTTCTTTCAAACAAATACCTCTGGGAAAAGTATTGACCCCCTTATCCTCCCAGTTATGAGATAAATTGTACCACTACCGTTCTTCTAGAAGGATGGTTTCGGAATGAAAAAAAAAAAAAAAACAAAAACTAAATAGTTTGATATGCCATTAAACAAAGAAACTAAACCAAGAAACCGTTTTTTTTTAGTTAATGATGTGATCTCTTTAGTATTATCCCCAATTAAAACGAGTTCGTGTATGATACGGAATGGTATTTGGTTGGGAGTATCAAGCCACTCCTTTGTTGGCTTTTCTCCAGAATTGTACTACCTGTTTGGATCCCATCTCAGTGACGAACTGACATGTTTGAGATAATTTTTTAAATTATTTTAAACTACATTATTGTATAAGCTCTTAAAAAATGTCAACAAAGTACGAAGTATTCATATGTTTGAAATAACTGTGGCTCGAAAAAACAAGGATATTGCAACTATAAAGTGTTTATCTATTTAAAATTATTGTGAAAATAAATTTATGTGCCATATTTACTCAGATACCGTGGTTCTTAAAATGACTTCGGCATAAGTAACCCAGAAGATATTTTCGTGCCAAAATGCGACTAACCATACACTTTCTTGAAATTATTCGTATAAAATAGCAATACTAGAAACCATAAAAATTTCCTTTTTTTATTAATAATACTTACCGCGAAGCTATAATTCTTTTCGAGTGATTATTAATCTATAGGGATAGTCACTAGACACTATATAATTGCTTGACAAAAATATTGACTTCGGTATTAAATAACCAAACAATGGTTGATGTGCCGTAAAAACAAATCAAACAAAGCTCTGTCGGTTTGTGCAGTAAAATACGCCGACTGCAACTCTCAGAGGAGATAACTCCTTTGCTTTCTACAAGTTTTCTGTATATGAGAATCTTCAGTCCTGGTGCTTTGGAGAATGTGGCGTACTCCTTCATTACCATTGCTCTTATGTTCCCTCTGATCTCATGAAGTAATACCGACTAGAATCTTATTCCATATTTACCAACCCCTCCGCTCGGGCAGGATATGACACAAAGTCAATTTTTAAGAAGAGTTTAACAGGTTTGAATTCAGAGTTTTCCTTCTCCAAGACTAGTTACCTCAGCAAGGCTGAAAAACTCAGTCTATCCTACTATTTACCCCTAGCTGGAGCGGGAATAATTGGATTCATACCTTTCCCAAGGGTATTAGTGCTATGTGAAATGCAATTAGCTTGGTCCAGGATTTGAAATCGTGTCGCCGTGTCTATTTCCTAAAACGATAACCATTACACCACAGGCACATCCTCGAATCTTATCAGTGTGTGTACTGGAATTATTTAATCATTTATTCTTTTTGAAATCATTGAACTTTGTGCAAATGAATGATGTTAAAATGGATTATTATTGTTAAATAGCAATGCTTGAAAGCATTTCACTGTTTTCAAACGAATGAGCTGTGATTCCTTTTAAAATGCTACTTAAAAGTTCTTCATTTAATTTTTGGTGTTATTGATTCAAATCAATACCCATAACAGAATGGAAATAAATTTATAATCCTAATGTGACCAGGTTTTGTTTTTCTTAAAGGAATTATTGCTCTGTGATGTCAGTTACATTGAGCTCTTTACCAGGAAAATTTAAATGTTCATAGGTATATGATTTTATCGTCCAGACGGAATTATTCCCGACTCCGGTTTAACTGGACTGAATAATATATATATATATATATATATATATATATATATATATATATATAAACAGAATTTGGCATTAGATAACCCATAAGTTTTGATATGTTATAAAATTCAAAACACAAACAAAGCAAAAAGTAATATTAAGCCAATAGAAATATTGAAAAATATATAACATGCTATGAAAACATACCAATCTATCAATCAGTGATGCAAATATCTTCATTTAAATTTTAAATGTGACATTTGAAAAAAAAGTTTCCGGCAGAATTTTTTTTATTAAACCTCGTACATTGTTTGTGAACAGACGAAAATGTTTAAGCGACTCTAATCTTCGGACTGAGATCGGTCGTCGACAATAAAGAAATGATGATTATCATAAAACAAAAGAGGGCTTTAAGATGGCAGATTGCTTGCGGCCAGTCAGCGACAGCTTGCAAAACTCTGTTGATAATGGCCAATCGAAAACTCTCCTCCAAATCTCACAAGAAAAATATCTTGCAATTAACAGGCACAAATGCACGAAAACTAAACACTTATTGAAGCTCTCACAAGGGAGCGCTGGAAAGAACTCACACAGAAGGAAAGCACACCCCAGTTATTGTTCAAGTGCAAAGAAGCAAAAGCTCATTCGCAAACGTAAACAGACCTCTTCCTCACATTGGAGTACATGCAATCACATTCACATAAATACATTTTTACCTGTGCACACATTTTTCTCGACATATCATCATCATCATCATCATCATGCAGGAGGTTTTTGACTTTCTCTAGCCATCAGTCCCTATCAACCTTTACTCTTCTAGATGGTATCCAGTGTCTGCACAGGACTGATGGTTGGCTGGTGGGTTAAAACTTTAGTGTCCGTGTGTAGAAGTCCATCGGAGAATGTCTCTCATGAGTTCATTTTTACTTCCCAAACTGAGCTCAGCATGTCTTACTTAGATGGTTTGTGAGTTGGAAATTCAGGGACTGTAGAGCCGTTGGTTTTTAAGGAGCTGCTCGTAGGATTTGTTCAAAAAAGGACGCAGCGCTCTTGTGTGTTTCTTCTTCCCTTCCTCTGTAACTTCTTCCATGATGAATGTGTTGTATATATTTCCACACCCCCCTCCACAACGGGCTAGATGTCATATGGTCATTTTCAAGTAGAGTACAGCTGATTTGAATTCATGTTTGTCTAGAGTATTCGTTTATTGTTAAGAACCAGTTCTATCCCAGCATATATGGAGGAAAAATAGATATATTCATGCCTTTGATAAGGTACTTAGCGTGAAATGGAACGCAAACATCCTCATCCAAGATTTGAAATCTAGTTCCCGATTTATCAAGTAGAATTCACTTAGTACTGCACAAGTCCAAATCAGATCCAATATGAAAAAAAAAAAGTTTGCATTTATGCAACATTGAAGATAGTTACCGAAGTTATGCTTGCAAGAACTGAACAACCCACATGATTATGCGCATATTAAAATCTTGTGAAATTGTACGGGTATCTTCATGATGACGTTCCAGTTCTGGAATTTTGGGGAATGTAGATTACTCTTTCATTGTCTTTACTAACTGGTCCTCTCTTGCATGATTGGTAGCACATCTTTGGGTCTTATTTATGGGTGAAATTGAACTGTTCAATCAATTATTCAATATTATTATCAACGTTAAATAGCAATACTTAAAACTATTTAACTGTGTGGAAATAGAACTATTAGTGTTAGATAAAAAACACTTGGTTCCATTTAACTACGTGCTAACGACAAATACAAAGCGTATAGAGATAAGTTAAATTGCCAAAGTTGCCTGACAAACAGGTGACATATCCCAAAACGGTCCTTTACAGACTATGGGAGACAGTATTGTAAAATTCAGTATCGGTGTTTTAAAGTGCAGAATAAAATTATTCTCTGAACCAAAGTTTGAATAAAAAATAGTACATCTGAAGAAAGACGGACAGGAGCCAATTAAAAAAAAGGGATTGGAACTTTAAGGAAAAGAAAAGGGATAATCAAGATGAAATAAATCTTGGGTCAATTGGTTTATGGAATTCCTTCCATGTTTTATATACAGGGCTTATTCAGAGAGTGACAGATCTTTCAGTTAAAAAGATCACCATTTACTTTAATCGACGAGTAATTTAGAAACAATCATTTTAGCTATTCTCTCTCTCTCTCTCTTTCTTTCTCTCTCTCTCTCTCTCTCTCTCTCTCTCTCTCTCTCTGTCTCCCTTAGCCCAGTTGGATGGGGCTGTAGAATACACCGACTGCATTCATGCAAAGAAGTAAGGTTGCCCCTTCAATGAGTGTTCTAGATATGAAACTAAACAACCTGATGATAAAGTTCCAGTTATGCTAAAGCTTTGGGGAAAGCGGAGTATTCTTTCATTGTCATCACTTCCACATCCATTCAAGCACGGGGTGGTAGCACTTGATAGGATCCTACCTATGGGTCAAGTAGAAATTTTTGACTTTTAAATTAAGGGTAAACAAATGACATATGCTAAACTAAATTGTACACGAAATAGAACTATTTTATCATTAACTGCGGATAAACACATGACTGATGCTTAATTGAATTTTTAGTGATACGTAGGAATACTTGGAACAATTTAACTTTGTTTATTTACGCTGGATTAAATTGTTAGAAATAGAACTGCTTCATCATTTAACAGTGTATATGTACAACATCTGTTACAAATCATATTTATTATATATGTCAAACAGAATTTAGCATTAAATAACAAACAATGTTTGATATGCCATAAAAGCAAACCACACAAACCTTTCCCACTCTTTCTCTCTATATCTATCTCCCCATACACACCCTACGGTCAATTGTATTTGAAATATTCCTTTCCCCACGATAGGAATCGTAAACAAGCTTGATTTTCGGGAAAAAATGATCGAACGATCATTGACAGGCTCGTCTCCGAAAAGACAGGTATACACCAGACTTGAATTGATCGGCTTCTGTCATTCCTTGATTAAGAAGCCACAGACATTCGACCGCTTGTTGCTAATCGAAAGAGTTAGCTCTTGATAGAAGAAACTTGTAACGTTACACCGAAGGACGATATAAAAAAGAGTCACCAAAAATGGGTCATATAGCAACCAGTTACGTTGCCATAGTATGCCAACGTCTTAAGGCAAGCAAAAGAAAATACTTTATTCAAATAAGATATACACCGTTTAAAATTGATCTTGTGTCTCATCTTGACACTGGCGAAGAAGTTGCGTAAATGCATATGTTTAAGAGGTGGCGTTCGTAGAATAGCGTTCATTGTAGTAGTAAATTGACTTGGTGATCTGGGTTCAAATTCTAAACGAGGCTGATATCATTTCAGTTCTTGCTAATGATCTTTACAAATATATGACCCTATCTCCCTCGATTCCTTTTATGAGTAAATAGAGAAGACTTGAACATTAAGTCATGGAATGGCAACCACTTCAGGAGAAGGAAAACATATCTTAATCCAGATGTACTTCTCTTGAAAACTGACCTTGATTACATATTTCCTTTGGTGGAGAGGTTTAGAAATGTCCTTGCATTTAAATACCAAAAATGATTAATAAATAATTACTCAATATAGCTTGTCATTGGTTGAAGTAAGGAAAGACAAATAAATATGGAAGATGGCCGAATTATATCTAGTTAAAGATGTAATTTTTGATTTTGACTGTTTATCAAAAGAAATTGATTAAGTGATTAAAACGTATTCTTATCTCGATGGTGAATATATTACCTTATTATATAGTGTTTTTTCTTATATTTTTGCTACATTCAAACAAAATAACCTAAGTTTGTAAAAGAAATATTTAGTTATATTCTATATTTACAATGATAATGACAAACATATTTTCATACTTACGTCTACATATACAGTACATAGATCACTAATTTCACAAATATATTTTGTCTTTTGACAAAAGCAATATCTGTGTATATATTCTTAAAGTTAAAAAGTCATTGCATACTGAGTGTCCTATTTTCTTGGCTTTCAATTGCTTTCTCAGTAATGTATATAACAGCCAGGAGTCTTTTGACGTGGAGCAATTGCTCCAAAAGAAATAGAGTTTTGCAGCAAATTGCCTTAGCGTTTGTTGAAATGGTTTAGTATTTAGAGTTACTGATTTTCTATTCTAGTTTGCTAACCATAGTTGAATTTGCCCAATTTTTTTTTATTTTTACCCATAGTGGGATGTGTGGAAGAAAGTGTTGGTTTAATGTCTTTTCGGATAGTGTTGGTGTGAAGGGAACACAAACCGGCTCAACTAGAAATCCTGTATAGCCGCATATATATACAAACAGAATGATAATCAAACATAACTTACGAACTTCAATGAACAAACGAACACACTTCCTTATAAAAATATATATCTCTCACACTTTGTTCTCGAAAGGGTTGATGTTTCGGTGGTGTTTGAGAGATGGGTGGAGATACATATTTTCAGAGAAAGGACTTCTTCTTCCCTTATCTTCTTCCATGAGCCAGGGGCTGCCAACGCTTGTACCCTCTTGCAAGCCCATCAGAGACACCTCTGGACGGCTGCGTGTCCCTCGCTCGACAGCAATTCTCTGCACGCTGTCTAAATCTCACCGCGTGGTTCTCATCACGTGACCCCCTTCCGGTTACACACCTGTTCGACCTGAGTGACCTGATCGTGCTGTCCTGTTTACTAATCAAAATGTGACAGCTTCCCGAGAACACGGGGTCACCAGGAACTAACCGAAAATCAACGGCATATGTTATATAACAGAAACTGAATTTTACACGACCATTCTATTTTCCATAACATTATCCTTTATACCAATTAACTCTGATCCGTGAGTATGTAAAAGTCCCATAGGAGTTTATGTGTGTTATTTTCTGGGACAGCTGTTGGGTTCTGCATATACCATTTGTTTGTATTGTTAAAATTTAAATTGCTTGCACATCTTCCAGTGGATCACCTTACCGACTCAGTCGTGTCTAGTCTTATATTCCTTCTGCGCTAATTTGCTGCATTTGCTTATTATGTGATTGATGGTTTCATCTCTGTCACCGCATAGCCTACGTTTGCTATTTTGTTGCTTCTTATCTATTCTCGCTTTGACATGATTAGTTCATACGGCGTTGTTTTGTGCTGCTTCTAGGAGAGATTCTGTTTCTCTCTTAAAGTTTCCTTTTCTAAGCCATGTCCAGGTTTTGTCGTGTGAGATGTTGTTTATTAGTCGTTTAAAACGCCATAGAGTTGTTTCCCTTACCATTTACGTTTCCTAGTTATTGTCATTCTATTCACCATCGTGTTATCAGTATCATTTCTGATGGCTGTAATAAGTCCTTCATCGATTTATTTCATGTAGTCTTCGAGTCGTTGTATCGAAGCGTCAACGCTGTCTTCAATGCTGGCAAGTCCTTTTCCTCACTGTTTTCTTGATACATATAGTCTGTCAACGTCGTCTCTAGGATGGAATGCCATATGCATGGTCATAAGTTTTCTTGTTCTTTGGTCCATTGGTCTAAGTTCATCTCTGGTCCACTTGCGGAAGGGTCTGGAATATCTAACGAGGGGTACGACCCAGGTATTCAATCCTTTGATTAGGTTTCGGCTAGATAGTTTTCTCTCTAGTAGTTTTCTAGTTTTCCTGCGATATTCTTTTTGAATTTTTTTTTTCATTTTCATTTAGTTGATGGTGTCAGCCTCCAAGATGCTCAATAATTTGTAGGTTTCGTTTTCTGCGAGCGTTCTAAATGTGTTTTGTTTTGGTAATACATTACATCAGTTAGATGTCGTTTGCCACTTTTCATTAAAAGCATTGCAAATTTTTCTATGCCGAATTCCATTCCTATGCCCTGACTGTATATTCTAACTGCGTGTATTAGTTTGCAGTTGTTTTTCCTTTTTTGCAAATAGTTTGATGTCATCCATATACATTAGGTGATTGATCTTTCCTGCGATCTACTAAGTTTGTATCCAGCAGCGCATTTTTCTATGTTAAATTACATCCCTATGTCTTCACTGTATATCATCACCGCCTGTATTAGGGTTTTCAATCATTTGTTTTTGATTTTTCGCAAACATTATTATCATTATAATTATTATCATTATTTTACTCCTTTGAGAGTTTTTCACACCAACATCGGCTGATGTTTTTTCACTGGAGTTTGAGTGATAGCAAGTCTCCTCAAGTTTCCAGGATTCATCTCAGTTTTCCGGCTTATATTAGTAATGCTGTAGTCTGGATGGTATCCAGTCGTCCTCTGATTTCTTTGTCCAAATCCTTTAGGGATCCTTCTAAGAGCACCAAAAACATTTGATATTTTCATCATCATCATCGTATTATTGTTATTATTATTGATTTATCTAGTATTATCCTTGATATTCTCGTTTTTTTCTCACGCTTTTTTCGGTTCTTTTTTTTTTATACAACAACGAGCTGCAACGGGCATCTGGAATTAAAAAAAAAGTCTCCCAGTCTCATTTTCTCATTTGCTTTGAAGAAGCCGGCTGATTCTTACACGTTGCTTTATCATCTAAGATACGAAATAAATTTAATTAAAAACTATGAATAACAATTATAAAGCAATTTAGTACTTTCTTTTTTATTTCATGCGCGAGGTTTTAGCTGTCGATAATTTTAATTGTATACATTTATTTTTAGTTCACGCTCTGTTACTCATTGTTCTTCTTTGAAAAAAAAATCAAAAATGATAAAATAGAGAAAAAACGCTGAAATATATTGTGACAAATAGGAAAAAGCAACGCAAGTAAAACAGAATACAATTCGAGGAAATTGACCAAATGGTACTGATGAAAGAAGAAAGACTAAAAAGATATCGAGACAGGGTCAAAATAGGACATTCCAAAATATCAAAAAAATTCTACCTGGAAGAAGTGGGCATTGCACGAAAACATACCAACAACCTGATCAGGAAAAGAAAAGATTTTGGAGCTAGATATAACAACGAAGAGAACATAATTGAAAATCCGAATGAATTACCAACATGGGAAAAGAGTTAAAAAGACTCGAAGATGGACCAAAGGCAAAAATACACATAGAATTATTCAGAGCAAGGCTCAAACATATACCAAATTGGAAAAACATCTAGGCAATGATAGTGAGAAGAGCAGACGCAGTGGTTCACTTCTCCCTGTGTGCACAGGGAGCTCCCTCTTTTAAAATCCAGACCTGAGAATAGTAGTTTCCACCATTTTGCTGTATAGACTTTTCTGTTGTTTTTTTTCTTCTTATGACTCTTCTAGTCTAAGGAGGGAACTGAGTTCCTTGCTTGTATTGTGTATGATTAACTATTTCCATAGATTAATGTATTTGTTTTGTTTCTTGCCGAATATTCTGCATTAGGTTACTCTCTTTGAAATAACCTAATGAGTTATAAGAAATAAGGAGTTATCGACGAATTAACAGCTCGTTAACTCTTATAAAAATAAGGGAGGAGATGTGTAACTCGTTAATCAACCGTGGAATCTTCCCCAAGGAACAGAAAAAGATAAAACAATCGGACCAGAGACAAAGGAGAGCAGCTGTACATTGATCAACACATCCTCATCGAGAGTAAGACGAGACGAAAAAATTTGCTATAGCGTAGATTGACTACAAAAGGCATAAGATATGGTCCCGAAAAGCTGGATAATACACAGTCTCAAAATATACTAAATATCAGACAAAGTAATAAACTTTATCGGGACAAACGGGGTAATCTGGGGAGTGGAATTGATTGCAGGAAGAAGCTTAGCTGAGGCAAAGCCCCAGAGAGGTATGTTCCGGGGCGATGCACAATCACCACCATAATTTGGAATAGCGATAATGTTAATCAATCACACACTCGGGAAATGCATTTTGTAAATTGCCAGAAAAAATCATGTACATGGACGACATCCGACTGTTTGTCAAAAATAAAAAAGAATTGGAAGCAGTGAGAGTATACAGTCAAAATATAGGGATAGAATTTGGCATAGATAAAAGCGCGATGCTAATAATGAAAAACGGGAAAAGACATATGATAGAAGGAATGGAACTACCAAATCAAGATAAAAACAAAACACTCGGAGAAAAAGAAACATTCAAATAAATGGAAATATTGGAAGCGGACATCATCAAACAAGGGGAGATGAAAGAAAAATTAAAAAGAATATATCAGGATAAAGAAAAAGCTATTCGAAATCAAATTATATTGCAGGAACCTTAGAGAAGGGATAAATGCCTGGGCTGTCCCTCTCGTAAGACACTTGGATTATTTTTGAAGTGGACCAGAGAAGAACGTAAATAAATGGACTAGAGAACAATAAAATGAATGACGATGCATAAGGCCTTACATCACAGAGATGACATTGACAAAGAATATATCAAGAAAAGAAGATGACTTGCCAGCATTGAAGATAGCGTTGATACATGTATTAATGACTTGAAAACTCTATGGAAAAGCGCAAAGAATTACATCCACCAGAAACAATACTTACAATACGAGGAGGAAAAGAACAAAAATAACTAAAAAAACAAAAATGGAAAGAAAAACAACTGTATGGACATTTTGAGGGACAAAAAGATATATCTTACACGAGAATATTTCTGTGTAGATAAAAACAATGAAACTTTGAGAGAGAAACTGAATCTCAAGACCACGCCGTAAGGACCAACAAAATAGCAAATGAAGTTTTTGTATTGACAGAGACGAAAGGATTAATCACATAATAAGCAAATGCAGCAAAATAGCACGACTGGGTGGGTAAGGTGATCCAGTGGAAATTGTACAAGAAATTTAGATTTGATCATATGAACAAATGGTATATTCAAAACCCAGAATCCCCCTGAAAAATGAAATGCACTAACTTCTCTGGGATTTTGAATTAAAAACAGATCACTTAATATCGGCCAAACAGACCTAATTATTGTCAACGAAAAAGAGAACTTGTCGAATTATTGACTTCGTTATCTCGGTTGACTGCTAAGTAAAATTGAAAGAAAACGAAAAGAAGGTTAAGTAACTGGAGCTGCAAGGAAATTAAAAAATACTGTGGAATATGAAAGTGACGGTGTTCCCAATCGTTATTCGTGCTCTTGGTACAGTCATCAAAGGATTGATTAAAGGACTAGAGGACTTGGAAATTAAAGGACGAGTTGAGACCATCCAAACTATAACATTATTAAGATCAATCAGAATACTGAGAAGAGTCCTGGAGTCCTGAGACTTGCTGTCACTCATATTCCAGTGAGAAACAATCGGGTAATACTAATGTGAAAAACTTTCTAAGGAGAAAAATAATAATAATTAGGCGGACTCAATCAAACCAACGAAAATGATGGGAAAATTAAGAAAAGAACATCATAGAAAACAAGAAAACTTCACGATACAAAGATGTGTAGGGGAGATCCCATCAAAGGAATAAACACCTAAGTTGTCCGCCTCGTAAGCTAATTTGGACAATTCTTAAAATGGTCAAGGCAGGAAATCTTTAACGATGCACAAGGATTTACATCCGAGAGATGATACAGAGAGGCTCTTTGTGACAAGAAAAGAAGGAACAAGAAAACTCGTCTGCATTAATGGAACAATTACAGAAGTCGAAAACTGTACTAAAAAGAGCAAAGAAAAACTAATTCCTGTTACTAGTAACAGCAATTTCAACCAATGAATTAACAGTAAAACAGCAAAATCCTGAAAACAAAATAAGGACGAAAAACAAATGTATGGATACTTCAAGCGATAAATTGTGGAGATTTCAAACGAGACGACCTGGACATGATTAAGAAATGGAAATCTCAAGGCTGAAACTGATTTTTTTTTAATAACAGCTCAAAAGGATACTATAAAGATTAAAGCGGGCATTGATGATACGCAATAGAATTGAAAGTGAGGATTATCTGAAGAGAGAGATTAAAAGTTAAATTACGTAATAAACAAATGCAGCAAACTATCATAAAAGGGATACATGACTAGATTCAGTTGGGTGGGAAAGTGATCCTCCTGTAACAGTGCAAGAGACTAAAATTATATCATTTTATCAAAAGGTAAATGCACAAACCTGGAACTGTCAAAAAGTGAGACACTAAAGATCATCTGGTATTTTTAGATACAGATTACAAAATCTTGATTAAAGGACCAGACATAGAAATAATTAAAAGAAAAAATGAACTTGAATGGATTTTTACCGTTCTATTAGACCTCAGAAATAAACAATGAAAGGAAGCGAAAAGACTATTGATTGCTTGAATCTTGCAAGAGAGCTGGAAAATAAATGGTGGAAGATGAAGTTGATAGGAATACTAATAACTGTTGGTGCACCCGGAAAAATCCCCAAGAGATTAGAAAAAAGACTGGCAGAAGTTGAAATCTGAGGAAGAATCGAGAATATAAAGACTACAGTATTATTTAGATTGATTAAATAGTGAGAAGAGTCCTGGAGACCTTAGGAGACTTACAACCAGTCGGACGTTAATGTGAAAAAATTGCCTGGATTGAAAACATAACAATAATTGGGCCTAGTTTTATAATGTCACAAATCAATATCAAAATAAATATTGACAAGCATTATTTTTTCCATGATTATTATTGATAAGGACAGTTGTGAGGCTGTATATTTTTCTTATTATATTATTCCTTATGAGTTTTTAATACATCTTATAATTGGTAGATATTCTCTTAAGTTAGAGTGACAACAATTCTCCTTGGGTTTCTAGGACTCTTCTGAATATTCTAGCCAATCTAAACAGTACTGTAGTATGGTCGGTCTCGATTTTTTTCTAATCTCCAATTTACCCCGACTTTTTCTAAGCCCCTGAGAATCTTAACAAACACAAAAAAATCTAATTGATGTTACCAGCCACTTAATTTTACAAAGGTATTCCAATAATTTCTCCATCTTTTTGGCTTCGTTTATTTTCATTTTGCAATCTACTGGGACACCAAAATTCCCAAGATGCCAAGTTTACTTATCTTATTAATTAACGTTAGGTCTGGCTTTCAGGCTGGGGTTGAGTTATTATTAGTATTGATTCATTGATTGAGTGATTGATTGAAAGTGCTTTATTTAAGTAATAGAAATATATATTTTCAAAACACTTCTTGTCTGATACATAAAGGGATGATTCAGATTGGTTTTCACTGTGGTACCTAAACGGAAATTCTTCCAAGCTGTGGCTGTATTAATGGTACTGTATAGATTCAACACACGGAAGCTAACTAAATGCAAGGAGAAAAAATAAACTAGATAGTGATTGCACGAGGATGCCACGAGCTGTTTTGAAGAAATCCTGGAAACAACACAGTACAAAAAAGCAGTTATATGAGCCGCTACCTTCCTTGTCTCAAACTATGCTAGCAAAACGGAAAAGATGTGCAAGGCACAGCTTGATAAGAACCCTCTCATTAGCTACGTCGTTTTATACCCTCCTACGCTTTGACGCACCATAACTGGCCCACCGGCAAATACATACTTACATTAGCACTCTGCAGATACTGGATGCAGTCTAAAAGACCTACCAGAAGTGATGAATGATAGGGATAGATGGCAAGATAGAGTCAAGGAATTCTGTGCTGTCAGTGGGACTGGATGATGAGATTAAGTCAAGCATATATATATATATATATATATATATATATATATATATATATATTTCATGCAAATACTCTTGCGAAAAACAGGTACGTATGTATTCTCCCTCCAAAAATAAATAGTAGATTAGATTGGGTTCTTTAGCGTTAGCAAAGCAAACTGGAAAATTAAATTCAGATCATTTTTAATCCACTTAAAATTTGACCTAGTAATTTATCCTCTTAGTGACTGAGTGTGTGAGTAAATATAATGAAATACAAGCTGAAATTATGGGTTGGTTGTGAGTTATGTCATATCAGCCGTTCGTGATAATTTAATGCCATTTTCTGCCCATATATATATATATAATTTATGAACGAATAGTTCATAGGAAAGTTTTAACTAGCCAGTACTCATTTGTTTACTCAAAGATAAACGATTTTATGGATTTCTATTTTACACTAATAATTCTGTTCCACATTATTCATTCGTTTGCTCACAATTAAAGGGTTTCAAGTATTGCTATGTAATTTTCATTCAACTTAATAGTCATATGTTTCTTTACACTTAGATGTTTTCACGTACAGTAAATGAGTAGTTCTATTTGACTCATAGATAAACAGGTACTACCACCCCGGGACAAAGTTGACTTGGAAGTAAAAGCGATGAAGGGGTACCTCACATTTTCTAAAGTTACAGAACAAGAGGCTCATCATCTTATACATTTAGTATCATATCTAGTACACTATGCTGAAATACGGTTGACGTATTCGACGGCCCAAGCCGACTGGGCCGTCTGCTGAATTGAGAAGCATAAACATGGTAGATAATTTCAACCATTCTTGGGTTAAATAAAACCAGTTATTGAAAACATCTGCTGTTCAGTCGTCAGGTGAGTGCGAACCAAATATTTTAGTACTATCTTTTGCCAGTTTTCTTTTAAGTATCGGTCTTGTAGTGATTATCCATCAAAGTTTTACAGTCCTGTATGGACCGATAAGAAAGTAATTAATTTGCACAGCGATAGTCAACAACACCTGCAGGTAGGCCAATAATTACTTTATTGTCTTCACTCTCCACCCTGGGGTAATTATTTACCTTTCAATTGATGTTAGAAGAATAGATTCCCACTTTTAGGAGCGAAAATGACTGATTATAAAAGCAAAAGGAACCAAGAGTTTTTGAGTGATCGACGACAATGTAAAGAAGATTATGGCTCCAGCGAATACTATAGAAAGTTTTCCATATTGACTGGTGGCTTTGAAAGCATTTCAGTTCTACGCTTCTTTTATTCCTGGAGGTTAAAGAATTTCATTTATTGCATATTCATATTTAATTTTTTTATAGTTGTTTCTTAAGGTTTTTTTGCGACATCAAGCTCTTAACAAAAAATAATTTTAAAAAGTTGACGACCGTAGTCGGGGGAGAACCGAAGATTCCCTTTGCAATAGCTACTTCACCAAGGTGTATGAGAGGGTGCCATTCCATTCTCTTGATTGCTCTACTTTACCCTTGATATGTACCTTATAATGCTTAGTGTTAAGCAAGATGGCATCAAATACCATTTTTTGAGTCTTTGGTATGACCCGACCTGTGAATGAACCCCAGTCTCCCTGACCATTGGTGAACACTTTAACCCTTATGGCAATGGCAAATCGATATATTTATTTTTGATTTATTGATTAATTTTTACCTCCTGTCAACACGTCTTGGGTTATTTTATGCCTAGAGATTAAGGAACAAATGTACCTAACATGTAAATATGAGCGTACAGAGGTTTTCTAGTACGATTACTATTTAAACATACTTTTTTGACCCATAAATTGGGATCTTGATAGATACTTCCACTCTAGTTCAGCGCACCCCTAGAATAATGTTACTGAAGGAGTATTCCATACTACCCAGATCTCCAGAAGTAGAGCATCAGCATCAGGCACCGTGCTAGTCCTTTTCTGTGGGGCCCTTACACTTCTGCCGGTGATTTACTTGGCGTATTCTGAGCCCCGACGACACAGCTATACAATGTCGGGATAAAAGATAGTCCACTCAATAACAACAGGGTAGAGACAAAAACTTTCTGATTAACAATTTAAGTGGTGCCTCAGGGATTAATAAATCTTACCATATGATTTTAGCGTATTTAAGGCCCACCCACAGGCCCAAAGTATTTTTCAGAGTTACACGTTTGCTCGAAAATGCACAGAAACATACTTAATCAAGCATACATTATCGCTCTCTTTATAGCACCAACACCCGTCTGCAAATATACACTAAAGCATGGGGTTTGAACGCAAGCTCTGAGTGCGATTTCTAAATGTTTCCCATCATGCTATTTACCATGCTTTCCTTAGTGTAACACACAAACCTTAGGCTCATCCTCTCAGTGGAGTTTAGAAATAGCTGACTACTTCCTTTTGATAAGACGAAGGCCTTCTCCCTCAAGAAATTTATCTTAGGGATAACAAAATATTATCTGTTGATGAGACTCCATTTTAAAGTTCTGACGAGGGTCATGTAATTCCTTCGTTGCTATTACTTCCAAGTCCACTCTGACTCCGAATCACACTACCTGTTAGGGTCCCATTTATGGTTCAAATGGAGAGGGTTGAAAATCATTCCGGTTAGACATGAATTGTTGGAAATATAACTGTGTACAAAATACACTGGTCAATAAAAAATAATTAATATGGTGACAAAGAATCAAACATCATCCTCAGCTAATTTGGGGGCGCTGAATCTGAAAATGACTTTATTTTTTCTTGGTTAGCAACTGTTTTTTACTGTACAGAAATACCACATGTTTGGAATAAATGCACATTTATCATTTGTTTTTTAGAATAACGACCAATGGCAATATTTCTCTCAGTAAAATCGCAGAAACCTCTGAATGCATCTCTAAACTAATGAATTGTGGTATGCTTATTGAGAAATACAATTTTTTACGATTAAAATCTGACCCTAACTTTTTAAAATTAACACGATTGAATATACCAAGACCAACAAGTATTTTTATCAAATCATTTAATAAACCAACATCAGTAATAAAACCTTTGTGAACATAAGAACTATTGTAAAACATTTCTGTTTCTTGATTGTCTGTAATGTTCAATGTTATTTAAGTCCCTTTTGATACTCCAGTAGTTGTCACCCATCATTCATTTATCCCAACGTCCCTGATAGCGCTCTTTCATTGTTTTGATATCCTGATGGAATCGTTCTTCTTGCTAATAACTCAAATCGCTGCAATTATCCAGAAATTTATCTAGATGGCTATGTGAAATATATTCTTTAATATTAATATTAGCACCTATGTCCTGTTGACTTTTCAACTGCTTTTCCATTAATTCCTTGTATTTTTTAGCCCGTTGATAGCCTGAAAGGTTTTTACGACGTCAACAAACGATGACCAAGCGCGTAATTCCAAGTCATTCTTAATCGCAAATGAGTTTCGTAACCATGAAAAACTAAAGTGTTTTTTGGAATCAGCAGCATCAAATTAGTGAAAAAGGTGTGGCCCAGTCGGTTGGGGATGCAGAGTACACTGACTTCATCTTGGCAGAGGGATAAGACTCCCCCAACGTGTCCTGAATATGATACTAAACAATCAGATGGTGAGGCTCCAGTAATGCTGGAGTTTGGGGGAATGCAGAGTCCTCCTTTATTGACACATCTCCCTGTTCCAATCTAGTATATCAGAGAGTCCTATCAATGGGTCAAATAGAAGGGTTTGTCATTTACACTGTATTTATGCTAAACTGAATCGTAAGAAATATTTTTACATTTAACCGTGTGTAAGCAAAAATATACTGAAGTGAATTGTTAGAAATAAAATAGTTTGACATTTATTCTGTGAACTTATGCTTAACTGAATAATTTGTAATAGAACTTTTTATATGTATAGAAATGGATTTGGTATTAAATAATCTACAATGGTTGATATGCCATAAAAACAAAACAAACCAAAAATATGTTTTTTTTTTCTTGGCACCAAAATCATGTTAATCAGTATTATTATTATTAGTTGTTACTTGAAGCTGTAATTGTTTCTAATGTAATTATTTGTCGGTTGAAATGTTTGAAACTTTCTTAGTATGTGCAGATTATAGATATGAAATAGGAATACTCGAAAACCTAAAATATCTATATCCAGATAAGAAAATTTGTAACAAAATAAATTTGTGCAAATAAATGGTTGTTATAATAGAATTGTAACAGATATTGGAAAATATATACATATTGTATTTTTTATTAGCTGGGGATATTTGGATTAGAATAAACTGATTGATTTATTTTAACGGCATATCAAACTATTTAGGGTTATTTTAAGTCTACAGATTAAGAAATCGCGTTACTTGAACGTTCATATTTTAATTTTTTGTGTAGTTTTTCTTAAAAGAGATTTTATTGCCTACAGTTTTATTAATTACGAATAATTTCTAAACAGAACAATTTGAGTATTGATGGAAGTCTAAAAGTACTATATCTCGAAATTAGCGTGAACCAAAGAGTAATGGCAATTAAGTATTTTTCTAAATTCCCCAGTGGTCCAGAAATATAAACTCACCACTAGATACAGTTTAAAGTCATATATAAGATAGCACTTGTTGTTCAATCTGCACATTCTAAGCCCAGCGGATAGGAATACTGAAAACATCGTGAATGAAATATAACAGATCGTAAAAAAATCGTAAATGATATCAAATAATGATATATAAAAATAATTTATTAGTTTTAAGAATAGTTGCTTGAAGCTATAATAGCTTAAACTGGTAATTAACTCTTGGCACGGGAAAAAATTGACTTCAGCATCGAATAACCTAAGTCTTGAAATGAAATAAACCTACCAACAAATTCAACCCAGCTCCCTAATTATTGCATCACATGAGGTGTTCGAAAAACAAAACGTCGTTTTCATTTGGTATTTAACAGATACTGAACTTATTATTTCCTATTCATTCCATATACTAAATTGTGAAAATAGGAATGACTGCAACAATAAGTTAGGCACTGAAACGTCTCTCTCTCTCTCTCTCTCTCTCTCTCTCTCTCTCTCTCTCTCTCTCTTCTTTTGGGTGATAATGACCCTTCACATATTCATTTATTTGTTGTTTTCAGCAATCATATTTATCTTTCTGGTACGTATTCATCCCTCCATTTGTTGAAACTTGTTTAAAGGACACGGTGAGCATGATTGATCGTTTTGTGGCCATTTAGAATGATTATTGAAGATTTGTCCGAAAGAATATGATAAACTATACAATGAACACTTGGCCATGGGTCAAAATTTCATCAGAAATCTATGACCTCTAAATAGCTCAATGTTATGAATAATTTAATGTTTCTTATTCGTTTGTCCCATATATATATCGCAAAACTATAAAAAAAAATTACATCTAAAACCAAACTTAGGTTGAGATCGGTTTCTATATTTTAGTGGTATAAACATCACCGGGGGTTATATATATATATATATATATATATATATATATATATATATATATATATGTGTGTGTGTGTGTGTGTGTGTGTGTGTATGTATGTATGTATGTATATGCCAGTAAAACAAACAAAGCTAACCAAAGGCTTGACTAATGAGTCAGGAATTGAGGTTATCCATATTAGTAATCCTACCAATGCAAACGCATAGATATTTTTGGTTGCGAAAACAATGCCATTCTAGAGGAGGTAAAATTGCCCTTCTTTTCATTTTCTGTCTCTGCTGAATATTATAGCTATTTCAAACACCGCTTCTCAAACCAAAATATGACTTGTTTGTTATAAGCTTTTCTTTTCTTAAGTATTAAAGACTCTAGTGTATGTCATTTCTATTTACTGGTTATATTGCAGAATGTTCGGGATTATTTACAGTTATAGATCAAATATTAGTCGGAGTATTTTGAGTTTTTCATTATGAACTGATGTGTATACATAATTCTCTTACAAACGATAAGTACATACAGACATACACACACACACACACACACGCATATATATATAGAGAGAGAGAGAGAAAGAGATAGACAGATAAATAGATAGATAGATATTCTATGTTATCAGTTCATTATTCAATGGTTGATAAGTCAAAGAATAAAGAAAAAAAAAACAGTTAACTTTTCAATCGCTTCTTTTGCAGTATATCAAGTCTATAACAAACTACTTTAAAACGTTCTAAAATCTAGATATTATAAGACCAGTCCAGCTCCTTAAACATTATCCATGAAAATAGCACTACTCTATATTTATAACAATAGACTAGAAATGGTAATCATATACGGTCGTTTATTGGTCGATTTTTGAATATCTAATTTTTCAGACGTCGATTGTTTTTCATGTATCGATTTAACTGCAAATTGTCTGCGAGGCTTAGAATGTGCTTATAATCATTTTTGTAGACCTTGCATAGCAAAGAAATACAATGCTGATAAATAAAAATATAATTTGATTCATTTCTTTTCCTTTTTTTACCCAAAATATACGGACGGGTAAGAATGAAACAGAGTCCAAGACGGCTAAGCTTGTACACACAGGGGCAGACTGTATGGATCTTCAGTAAAACCTGTCTGCTTTTCTACTTCGTTCTTCTCGAGTTTAAAATGTTCCTGATTGGATAATAATCATGACGCTTACGCAAATTATCGTGGTCAAATCTCCTCCAACCTGCTACTTACACGTTGCACGTGGATACGACCCCTTCTTGCTTGTTAACCACAAAATGCTACTGATCACGCTTCTTTCTAGCATGCAATCGACCAATCTACGCGGCTTTTCCACTGGAGAGCACCTGCGTCCTGTTTACATTTGAAACCCAGTCCATATCCTGTTAGCTCCAGTTTTTAATATCTGGGGTGTGTGAAATACCCAGTTATAGCCATTCATATCAGGTCCACTTTGACCAGGAGTTGTACTACCAACTGTCTGTCAAACACTATTGAACGACTGAAATTTATCTACAAACTCCAGGCTACCCAAGTACACATTCTGTCTTACTGGAGGACATTTTCAAGACGATAAATCCTACAACGAATTCCTTACGTTTATACATCATCATCATCATCATCATCATCATGTCGCATTATCAGCTCGGATCTCCCTGACCCTCTCTTGCCACCCCTCCCTATCGTCCATTGATTTCGATAGGTCTTCAAAGAAATATGTCAGTTTACATATGAATTAATAATAGTGGTAGATCTAAAATTATAGTTGCGACGTTTACCGTGCGGAATATTTCAATCGAATGACTTTTATCCAGACAGTGGACTACAAATTTATATTTAGTCTCCCGAGATATTTTAAGTGAATCATTCCATAATTTGTTAAAAATTTGAAAAATAAATTAAAAAAAAAACCTAGGGTTCTGAGGATGACACTTAAAAGTTTCTTGCCCAGTCGGCTGGGGCTGTAGAATACACCGACTGCTTCTCTGCTGAGGAGTAATCCCCCACTACCACCAACGAGTATCCTGGATTATGCACTAAACAATTTGATGATTAGGTTCCAGTAATGCAGGAGCTTTGGGAAATGCGGAGTAACCCTACATTACCATCGCTCCCGAGTCCACTCTGACCCGGAGTGGTAGCAGCTGATATAGGTCAAACATATCTAAACTGCGTACTTATGGTAAACTGAATAGCTTGAAATAGAACTGTTCTGGCATGCGAACTGCGTACTTATGTTAAACTGAATTGCTAAAAATAAAACAGTTTCCACACATAAATTGCGTACTTATGCAAAACTGAATTATATGAAATAAAATTGTTTTTACATTTAATTCTGTGCATTGCCCTGTCAGCCGGGGCTGTAGATTATACTGAATGCACCTTAGCAGAGGGGTAAAGAGCCTCCCAACGAGTTTTCTGGATCTGATTCTAAACAATCTGATAGTGAGTTTCCAACAATCTGATGGTGAACTTTGGGGAATGCGGAGCACTCCTTCATTTCCATCGCTTTCAGGTCAACTTTGGCCCGGAGTGGTAGCACCTGATAGGGTCCTTTCTATGGGTTAAATAGAACTAAACAGCATACTTATGTAAAACTGAATTGTGTGAAACGGAACTGTTTTTGTATGCTAAACTGAATTGTAGGAAATGTAACTGTTTTTGAAATTGAAACAGTACTTACGCTAAAAATTAATTGTTTGATATAGAATTGTTTTGGCATTTAACTGTGTGTAAACAAAATCTATTCTAATACTAAATTGATTTGGTTTAATTGAAACTGATTATTTCTATAAAAATGGATTGACATTAAGTAAACTACAAAGGTTGATATGCCATAAAACCCAAACAACTAACCAACTTAACCGTTCTGGAGATCTTGGGAGTATGGTGTCCTCTCTTCATTGCAATTACTCCCGGGTATACTCCCATTTGGAGTAGTAATACCAGCTACTGTCCTATCTATTTGGTCAAATAGAGCTGTTTGAAAATATTTTCATTTGATAGTAATGCGTGCAAGAAATAATCACTTAAGAAACGCTGACACAAGAAATGTAAATATGTCCGTTCAATGAACACAATTCCCTTGCATATAGTCATAAAATATCACTAGAGGGGTTAAAATACCGTTCAGATAAATTAACCGTCTTAGTGTCAAATCTAATCTTTTCGATAGTTGGGGTGAATGAATGCATTTCTAACAACTTTGCTCTGTGAACTTCAAATTAACATATCTTGACGAGAAAACAAGTTTACTGAGTCCAGTTTAGGGATTGGAGTGCTCTCTTAATCTTCAAACCATCGTCTCTCTTCGACTAAAAGGTGTTAGTGTCAGGATCACTGTTCAGTCATTGGCCCGCTACGTAAATGATATATGCTGCTGAGGTCCGACAACTTAATCTGTTAATCTCTATCAGGTGCCGTGTCAAAACATCCTTCGATGATTACTATCCACACAAACATTGCTGAGAAACTAGCCTTTTTTTGCGTGACGAACGATCTGTGTGTGTAAATATTACAGTCATTGACGATTTCTATAACCATGATACCTAGTCGTCGAATGAGGAAGCTCGAAGCACAAACTTATAAATCGTTTTAGCGTTAGAACCTGCGTTGCTTTATTCGTTCTATTCAGACGCCGTGGCTGTAAAAGCAGGCAGAAATGGATTATAGATACAATGAGCAGGTTGGCTTAATCATTCCTTTCGGAGCAGGAATCTACTCGTATCTTTGATTCATTCCTCATTTAGGCAAAGCAAAGATTTGTGTCCTCGCACTCAACCAAACAAAAGAGAAAAAAAGACCGAATCTCGGTATCTGAGATTATATATATATATATATATATAATATATATTAGATATATATATTTAATTCATGGAATTTACACTGTGACCCCTGGGTTTCATGGAGTTCTTTACAAAACAACAATCATCAGGCAGTTAAGAAAATGAAATGAATCGAAAATCGTAAAAATACAGTCAAAAAACCGTTAGGATTTTGTAGGAATCTTTACGTGTGATTGTAAGTGTGTGAGTGCGTGTGGGTGTGTGCATATGCTTGTGTAGGTTGTAGTTGCGTATTAATGCGTGTATGTGTGAGTGTAAGTAAATGTACAAACGCAGCGCATTGTTTTAACCGGACATAAATTTGTCGGTGTATCTTAATTCTTTGCTACATTACATACACTTACACATACACACATTAAAACGCAGCTATAACCCCCACAAGCATACGCACACACCCAGACAAATTCACATACTCACACACTTACAATCACACGTAAACATTTCTACAAAATCCCAATGGTTATTTGACTGTGTGTTTTCGATTTTCGATTCATTTCATTTTCTTAACTGCCTGATGATTGTTGCAGTCTAAATTCCATGAATTAAATATATATATATATATCTAATATATATTTATTCATTATTATTATATAATAGTTTTATCCCAGACACTGAGCAGTCTCCATATTATATTGCACTTGGTTCACCACAAACCCACAAAGTGATTTAGTGACAATCAACACTGTTATAATATATATATATATATATATATATATATATATATATATATATATATGTGTGTGTGTGTGTGTGTGGGTGTGTGTGTTTGTGCGCGCGTTTGTGTGCGTTTGTGCGTTTCTGTTTTCATAGAATCCTCCATACCTACGTCTTCCGTGGCTGTATGAAACTTAGCTGGTGACCTCGGCAAAACCAGTTCGCGGTGCTAGATCAACCATATTTTATAACATGTGAAAAGAGATGTTAAAACCTTTCTTCCAGCTGCTGGCTTTTTTGATACCTCATCTATTAATGCCCTATTACTAATTTCTTGAAATGCTACACATATCGAAAAACAAGGATCTGTAAAAGATAGACAGATATCACAACTGTTAGAGAATAATTCAAAGGGATTGTTTTACATAAAGTTAGTAAAAATCACACGACCCTAATGCCATCTACCGGCATAGAAATGCACGGATAGCTAATTCAAGTCAATATTTACTTGGTCTAAATTTTCTGTTGCCACATGTATTCCTCGAAACAGACTTTAGGCAATAAACAAAACACTATTGGACTAACCGCAGACCATTAGCAGTATGTCAAACGAGTTCGTTTAAAAAACACAGCTGTTGCAGATTTGATATGCATTTCTAAATCAACGAGGCAGAATAATCCTTCCAAAAAGCAATAAAAAAGAGTAATATTTACTTGCCTGTTTTGAAAATAACTTCATAAATATTCTTAAAAGATAAGAACAGGAAGATGTTTTCTTTTCAATTAAATGGAACCGCGGAGAATTCTTCACCTCTCTGGTGCAAGACTATGCACGCTTTTAAACGCTCCAAGCGTTGAAAAGACATGCGAAGTAAATATACCGGGTTCAAATTCATGACTTGGTAGTTTAAAAAAACTAATGCATAATGTTATGGTGAGCCAATTATGATAAAGAGGGTTGGGTATTCGTTTGCTTTAAGGTCAATTTGAAGAATATGATCGGGATTTAATCATATAAATACAAAGGTTTGACATGATGAGTCGATAATCAGACCGAGCATTTTTGACAACCCGTCTAACCGAAGGAAGGAAATAAAGGGCCGTGTTATAGGTAACATGATAAGTTTGGTATCTGGGTTACAAACCATTCAGCCACCTGGGTCATCTCTTTAAGAATTTGGTTGGTTTGGTTTGGTTTCTTTGTTAAATGGCATATCAACCTTTGTAGGTTATTAAATGCCAAAGCTATCATCCTAAAAGAACAATAATGGTACTATTTAACCCACAGCTGGGAGGATAAGGGGGTCCATACCTTTCCAAGGGTATTTGCCCGAAAGTGAACATAATAGCCCGACTGGAGTACGAACTCGCTTACTACGATTCTGCAGACCATCGCTTTAACCATTACACCACGAGGACACCCCCACTAAGAATTTGGGGTCACCACGCACGGCCAACATTTTGTGCCTTTAAATGATGCTGTCTTATGCCACTGTAGAGGTGCAGTTGGCATATTCTACAGTCCCAACTGACCGGTTCAAAAGCTTTTCGATGACACCTGGATATTAGTAAATTGATTTTGTGAGTCACAAAGGCTTTTCATCATTTCTCTTATAGCATGTCAACTATTTTCGTAAAGTTTAAGGAAAACAATTTTTCCACAAAAGGTTTTCTCCTGGAGATCATTAAATGTTGAAATTATATGAGAACAATGAAAAAATAGATATTTATTAGGAAATATTCCAATTTGTCTTCTCATGTTTGCTCATAGGAATAGTTCCTTTCTGTAACTGTTTTTTTTTTAATTTTTCTAAACTAGAATCGACATTAAGAGGTTGGTCACGAAATTTGTTTTTTTAGAAAAACATTCTTTTAGTTTTCAAAATATGCTGTAAGGGAAGGGATGACGTCGCATACGAGTTCATTGAATTAAAATTTTATTTGGTATAAATATTTCTTTAATTAATCTTTATATATCTGCTGTTAGGACACCTGCCATTGAGTTATTCATTTTGGTTATAAATATACTAAGTATAAGAAGGCAGTGTTTCAAATTATATGTGACGGGTTTGTTTGTGCATTTGTTTTATTTGGGTGTTTTTGAATCACCTCAAAATTGTCTATCCTTATAAAACCAGTGTCATTCAGTTTGATTCTAAATCCCCACACCCTATCTTTCTTTATATATATATATATATATATATATATATATATTACTGAGCTAAATCAGTGACAGTGTATTAAATGTCAGCTTTATTAGACATAATAGTCTGAAAATAACAAAAATAAGTTGACCAGCCAGACTGCGATGATTTAGGTTATACGAACATTGACATTTTCGTTTTTATTTTAATTTGATAAAACAAACAAAATTTGCCGTTTACTTCGTTGTCCACTCATTGCTTGCACAACCACAGATTTGCGACTGTCAAATCTAAAATAAAATCAAAATCACATGTATACACGTCTTGCTTATTGTGTCTCGCTTAATATCTGAACATAAAAACGTCGTATGGGAATTATATAAAGATTTTATGTTACTTGATTTCCAAAGTTTATTTATTCACGATAACAGATTTTACTTAATGAGACAGACTCAAAATCTAATAATATGTGCAACTACAAAATATGTTGCATCAGTTATTGATTTAGCAAATGATTGATTAATGAACGGTATTGGAAGATATATGTTTAGCATGGGAGAGAGTTAAAAATCCGTTCAGTCGTGGTTCGTTTAGTTTGGTTAGGTTTATTTGTTCAATGACATACCAACTTTCTTGAACAGTAGAGGTACTTCTTAACCTATAGGTGGTGGATATGAGGATTTATATCTTTACAAAAAGTATTATTATGAAAGTGACTGGAGTTTGAACTCGTTTCTTACCTAGTTAGCCACAACGTCACGGAGATTCCATTTGGTTTGTTTATTTGTTACGTGTCACCAAAAAGCAGTTCAGTATGAAGTTAAATCTATCACACACACACAGACACGCACACACACACACACACACACACACACATATATATATATATATATATATATATATATATTAGTATTATTTGGTCAAGTTAAACTGGAGTTGGGAGTAATTCCATCAGGATAAGAAAACTATACAAGATTGAACATTTAAATTTTCAAAAACACACAACAGGATGGAAATAAATTCATAATCCTAATGTGACCGGTTTGCGTTTTTTCTTAATGATATATATATATATATATATATATATATATATATATATATATATATTGGACTGCTCAGTAAAGTATTAAATGTAATTCGCTGACTGTATCGTCTCTACCGTACACATTGAGCATATTCTTCGTTCGACCGATAGGGCGGACGGTGGCATTTGCTAGATGTTTGCGTCCTAGTGGTAGGTCAGATTTCTATCTTTCTTTTCGAAAAACAAAACAAAGCAAAACAAAAGGCTATGTGAGAAGATAGTAAAAAGCGGGTATTCACAAAGATGTGTGACAAACAAATAAATGTTATGTTTTGACCTTCGACCCGGCCCAAAGAAATGCTATTCCAAAGTGATGCACCGGAAGGAAGTGACACATTCCAATGGCCAGTAATCGAAAGAGATCGCGTGGGCAGATTAAGGCTTATAATATGGGACAAGGTGAAGGTCCCACTGTGCCAATACAGACTGATGCACCGGAAGAGAGTGACCTCTGAACTGCATGACAGTTATTTCCGCTTGATGACGATTAAACATTCGATTTCAAAGATCCAGTGGGCGATCGTTTGGGCGTTGAATTATTATTTAACTCACTTGAGTTCGAGTCCAAGAAGCAGTTGCCAGTAGGGTTCCAGACAGCTAGAGACCAGATGTGGTAGGAAAAGCCACACCCGACCGAGGTGGCCCTCGGAAACCCCGATGGAGTTGACCCCAGCATCAGGAGAACAAGAAATACACAACGTGACGGTCATAACGGTGGGGTCAAGATATTACAGTTAATGTTCGGTCCCCAGCTCCCTCTCACAGGCAACCCTTGAACAACCCTTTCGAACCCTCGCAATAAAGACAGAGAGGTAAAATATTGTTTAAGAAGTTTTCCTGTGCCTTCCTTCATGCATCTTTGTCATTATCATGCTTGCGTCTGATTAATTCTTTGCGTCAGTATGTATCCAGTATATATATGTATATTTCTGCATAAATCAGCAAATGAGAATATAACATAAATAGTGCTGCATATTTTCAGGAAGTACTGGTATTTATATGTGCTTTTGATTGGTTTAATGTATAATATCAACTCCTTTTTTATTTTTTTGATACCATCCATAAAGAAACAGCGCTAATATATCAAGTGCTTCATGAAAGGTGACATCTCTGTGATAAGAGGGTAGAAATTCTTTGCACAAAATCACGGTAGCCATATACGGCATATGGCTAACACATTCTTCATGGGCAGGATATGACATAAAGTCAGTTTTTAAACGGAGTAAAGCTGTTATGGATTCTGATTTTTCTTTCTCTTTGACTGGTTGCCGAAGCAATGCAGAAGAATCCAATGTGCCCAACTAATTATCTTTAATTGGGTATAGAAGAGATCGATTCCGGTCTTCCCTAAAAGCATAAGTATGAAGTGAAATGGAAACAACCTTATCTAGTATTTGAACTTGGGTCACCGGTTTCATTTCTTACGATAATAACCATTACGCAAAGCGCGTTTCCGACACACCTTGGTTGGTGTAAATGATTGAGGAGTAGGTTCGCAGACTTACTGGATACACCATACTTATGGCTTTATAGAAACTAAAGTTTATTTTCATTTGTCAAGAAGGTAATCTCGAGTGAGGAAATATGGGATTTTCGAACTGAACAGATTTAAGGGAACATTAGATAATCGCAGATTTAGACTTGGATGCTTGCTCAAATAACATTGAGAGATTATCGGGATTTGTTACCGTCGATAAAGAGATAATCTGCATCCATCTTAAGTAAGATCTGCTAGCTTCTTCTATTATATAGTGGTTGGCTGTGTAGAGGGAAAGCTTAGAACCAAACGGCTAAATCTATTTTCCTTTTTCACAATTTCGAAAATATCTTACTACTCGACTATTGAATCTAAGGAGATGACTTTACGTCAGTTGGGGTTCATTCAACTAAAACTTATTCATTTTCTCTATCCAATAAATTTCTACCAACCCCATTGGCGCCTTTAAACGCAAGTGGACTTTAAATCTCAAAAATAACTTTCTGACTGTCTCCCACTGATTGACTCTGATCTTGTTTGCTTTATCTTTCTTCATCTGACATATTTACGATTTCTAGTTCCTGAAAGTTCACAAATCTTGCACAGAGAAACTTCATAGACAGCTAATGTAATAACGAACCTATTGCCATTACCCTACATCTGTAAGTGACTAAAATTTTCGTCATATGACAAAATTATATTCAGACACATCTTTGTTTAGTTTATACGCAAATACTTTTGGGATTATTATCAGAGATCAAAAAACGATTGTTCTTATAATTAGTCGGGGTCTTTACGTTCATTCACAAAGAATTCACATTTAAGAGCAAAGGTAGAGAAATTATGTACACAAAAGATTTTAGCCATAATATTATTTACGAGGCCAAACTAAAGTAAAAAACACTCTTTACCAATTAGAATTATTGAAACATGCACTATCTCAATTTAAACCCTTTGCTTTGCGTTTCTTTTATTAGTCTCACAAACTGTGAGAAAAGAATATAATGCTGACATTCCGCAGGTTACACTTTCAATTAAGTTGATATTATTGCGTTTAATTTATTTATCGATTTTTAACGGCTTGTCAAAACATCTTAGGGTATTCTAAGTCAAGAAGTTTGGGAATCTCATAAATTGGACGTTTATATTTATATTTTTGTGAAGTTGTTTCAGAAGAGTTTTGTCTTTTTTTCTTTTTCTTTTTTTTTCTTTTTTTGCTATTCACGGTTATAACATATCACGTATTCCAATACAATACAAATAATTTGCAAGCAATTATATTTACATGATATTCCACATTCTCCAGATCTCCACAACAGGAGCCTCAACATCTGAAAATGTTTAATGTCGTGGACAGGACACACTTTTCTGGGGTCTTACATTTCAGCAGGAGATACACTCTGTGAATTCGAAGTCTGGTCAGTAGGAGGGAGGTTTTTTTGATAAACTTCAACAACTGGGAACCGAAAGAATTGAAAGAGAACTTGCTGACCATCTCTATTACTGCCAATATTCCTGTCGATGTTTCCAGACCTTTAACTTCTCACCTTGAAAAGCCCTTATCAAAGATTGCATATCAGTTTGTATTTTTATTTATATTTCAAATAAAAGTTTGGCAAAAGATCAATTTTTCTTTCTTTAAACATTCTATCTTAGTGTTAAATAAAAGAGTAGCCGTGCTTATTATTAGAACTTACTTATTAATAGAATATAATCTTAAAACAGGAATAAGGAATCTTACTTACAGACATCAGGTCAACCCGGTGTGAAAGACTCAGAAATCAGTTTGAGAGCTTGGCGGAGATTGTATAGTTTTGATCATGTGATAAAAAATCCAAGAATTTAGAAAAATAGTGATAAATTTAATAAGTTTGTCTTGAGGGTTTGAGATGTACACTGTGAGAAAAATGTTGTGCTTATATTGTCCCACCTACGATCAAAGGACCACGCCCCGAAGTAGTCGGTTAATAAGTAAAACAAAATACGCCGTTGCAAAGAAGTTATAAAAGAAGTGTGCCCTCAAAAATGTTTTGATATTTGTCCTTACCAGCTCGAAGTGTCTCCGTGTTAATTCTTTACGACGAAACATACTGATACCTTTGGTAAAAGAAAGGAAATGGACCATCGAGTAAAACTTAGGAGTCAAAAAAATGATATCCATCGTCTGAGGAAGAAATACGGCTAGGTTTTAATTTGATTTCTTTGTTTAATGATACATCAAACCACCTGGCTTCTTTAATGCTCAAGCCATCCTTTTAGAAATTCATGGTGTTTTTTGCCCATAGCTTGGAAGATCAGAGGGGTCATATCTTTCTTAAATATATGTGTCTGAAATTGAACAAACTAGCGTGAATGGGGTTCGTACACGTTGACGTCGATGTCACTGTCCAACACGTTAGCAACTTTACCACCGTGACTCCACACTGGGTATCCAAGACTTAAGGTGAAATCCAGGACAGATTTGTATGTTATAGGTTCTCTGGTTCCTGCAGTAAATTGAATTATTATTCTAAACAAACCATATATTAAAAAAGATACACCAGCAGCAATTAATATATTTTCTTTTTTGTAGACGTAGAATAAGATTGATAGTATATAGAAATCAAAGATATCAAAATGATTTACATAAATATTAGATAAAAGATAACCTTGTTTAACGAAAAAAATTATCCCACTTTCCATCAATTATAAATTGATTGAAAAAACCTGCCCAAGCCAAATCCCAGCCGTATAATCTGGAGCAGTTGCAAGAAGCATTGGCCTCTACGGGAATACAGATAAACGAGGCGAAGTCATCTCCATTTTAAGTGGCAAGCTTCAGAAATTATACCAGTTCTGATACCTAGGTAGTAAAATCTCATCTACTGAAAGAGATGCCAACATGCTCTTAGGGAAGGCATGCACAGTAATTTACATGTTGATCATAATCAAGTCTCATCAGTCTGATAAAATAAAGTAGGATTTTTTACAAGCTGCGGTCGTGTCGTTACTACTGTATATATTCACCACCTGGACGCTAACGAAATGCTGTGAGAAAAAGTTAGATGGGAGCTACACAATAATGTTACGTGGTGTTTTGAATAAACCCTGGAAGCAGCTATATAGCCACTTACCTCCCATCTTACAAACGATCCAAAAAGTCGAGCAAGACAAACTGGTCACTGCTGGGGTAATAAGGACGAATTCATTACAGACGTCTTCTAGTAGATTCCTACTGATGAACCCACTAGTGTTACCAGACCAGCAAAGACTTATTTACATCAACGTGCTGCGGACACTACATGCTATCAAGAAGACCTGCCCAAAACGATGGTTAATTGGGACGAATGGCTAAAGAGAGAGTTAAGTGACTCTGTTCTACCAACACGACTTGAAGATGAAAATGATGATGAATAATGTAGCGGTTATTATTGTGATTTCATCACTTATATAAAGTGCTTTTTATTTGGCTTCTAACGGGCAAACTTAATTAATAGCTATACAAGTCTCTATTCAGTTTGATGACGTTATAACGTCTGAACTACGTTTAGAAATGCGTATATGGTTGGACAAGGGTCAGAGCCAAATAGAACGTCCCAATAACCTAATGATTTCGCACGGACATTAACTTCACCTTAGGCTACAAATAAACTTCGCAGATTTATCCCCCAAAGCGATTTGAATATTATTAAATGACAAAATACGGCATTTCTGATCCAAAAAAATTATCATGAAGGTTGGTACGATTCAACACGCACTCATGTACTCACAAACATTATATATATATATATACATATATATATATATATATATATATATATATATATATATATATATATAATGTGTGTGAGTACATGCTAGGAGAAGGAAAACTCTGAATTCAAACCTGTTAAACTCCGCTTAAAAATTGACCTTGTGTCATATCCTGCCCGAGCGGAGGGGTTGGGTAAATATGATATATATATATATATATATATAAATGAGGATAATCAAATAAATAAGGTTAATCATGCCTCAGGTGTAGGTAATAAGAACAGTCGCACATTTTTTCTAGGAAATCAATAATGATTGTTCCTTTGATGTCTCAGAAGACCGTCAGTTTTACTTTCTATACTTGAACACTGCACCAGGAACTTGTGTTTTTACCGGAGTCAAAGTATTTCCTGTCGATTGACTGTCTTTTCACCCGACACTCGTTGTGATAAAATTATGTTTAGCTAATTTGTGAGGTGTACAATGCACATTCTTCTGTAAATTTAAGATGGCTTGCACTTCCCATCCACGAAAGATTTGATGGCAGATCTTTTTCGGTTTGGTGCTGTCTGTTTGGTTTTCCAACATTTTAAATAGCTTCAAAATAAATATTTTTGTGAAAATACGATAATCTTTGCTGTAAATCGATTCCAAACAATGATGTGTTTACATGATGGAATAATTTTCAGAAAAAAAACAAATAAATCATTTGGCTAGTTTTGAAAAATTCTTCTTGCAAACATTTTTAACCTCGTATATATATATATATATATATATATATATATATATATATATATATAAGTAAAAATGGATTAAAATCTGACAATATGAAGGTAGCAGAAATAACATAATCCAAATAGGTGAATATATTATGATGTAAAGTCGACATCAACGTTTCTGTTACAGTAACCATCATCGGGACTTGGATATCAAAATAGTTCCCATAGTTATGGATGCTTGCTGAGAAGACAGGAACAGATAAGAAATATACAATGAAAAGATACACAAGCGTGCACATAGCGTTCATAATTCAAAAGTCATAAGAACGTGTCTGGCACGTGGAAACATATTTGAAAATGTTGGATTTTAATCCATATTTACTTTCATACTGTCCTTTCGGAAAAACAAATACCAAATACAATCTTGCACGACATTTGACATGGATGATTCCAAACGATATATATATATATATATATATATATATATATATATATATATATATATATGTATATAAAATAGAAAAAGAGAATACTTAGTCAAGTTAAACCGGAGTTAGGAGTAATTCCATCAGGACAAGAAATTATTCGTGAATGAATATTTAAATCTTCCTGGTAAAGAGCTCAATATACCAATTATACAGAGCAATAATTTCTTTAAGAAAAAACAACGAAACCAATCACAAAGGATTATAAATTTATTTCAATCCTGTTACGCATTTTTGAAATTTTCAAAAACACGAAAAAAAATTAACAGGACTTCATCAGATCAATTAGATAAAAAAAAAACTAGAGTAGACACATAAGAGTGGGAGGGGATAGAAGAGTGGGAGGGGATAGAAGAGGGGTGAAGAGCTATCTCTTCATTAAGCCCACTTCCGTTTTAAATTTAAATTTTAGGTTGGCAATGTAGTAAATTCATTTTAAAACAATTTTTTAAAAATTAATTTTACATATAGACTTAAATTACAGATATTTTTAGTTAGATTTAAATTTTAATTGATAATCTCACGTAAAGATGCAGTAATAGATATATTAAAACAAAAACAAATATTTAATTTACTTAAATATTTTAAAATTTCAAAAATATTTAGAAGGCATTAATCAGTTACATTTTTTATGCGTAGTACATATATATTATATGCTTTTTCACAATTTTCTATCTAACAATTTATTTTATTTATTCTCAAAATTAACTCTAATTCTCAAATAAATTTATGCTTTTAAAAATTTTTTTTTAATTTTTTTTTTACTTGTTTAATTATTTATAGTTTAAATTTGGCCCTATGTCTACACCTGGCTATTAGTTCATTTCTCTTATTTAGTAATATTTTTGGCTCAGGAAAAAGCAAAATGTGGATCTTTTCTTCAAGATATAGATTGCACCTACTATCGAAAGATTTTGGGGTACTAGATCTTTTCAATATGGACCATTGAATGTCAGGGGTTAACCCTTTATTTTTTAATCCCCAATAATGTTTTGATAGATCAGTTTGATTTTTTGATGCTCATGGGAGAAGCAATATTTATGATTTCCGTACCTAATCTTAAAATTAGTAGATGAAACGCCAATATAATATTTCTTATCACTTATGTCCTCTTTTGGATAAATGATAGCTTGATATACTACGTTATCTAAATTACACAAACCATCCATTGGACAATCACTTTGAGATTTACAATTACATTCTATTTTTTTACTATTAACATTATTATTATTTACTCGGTTATGATATTTATTAATTAATTCATTATTATGGCTATTTATTATTTGAGAAATATTTTTCGTGCAAGAATAACTTATTTTCAAGGTTTTCCTATTAAATATTTTATGTAATATATTATCTTGTTTAAAATGTTTATCTATCAGTCTCAAAAAAATATTTACCTACATCTATATTGGCTAGTTTACAAAAAGGGGGGTTAAACCATATAATTTTTTTTTTCTATTTTTATTTTTTTGAACGTAATTATTATTTTCTTTAGTAATTTCATTTGTTATATTTTAAGCTATCTGCAAATGAAAAGATTTTCAAAGAGAGTAGTAAAAGATATATAGATGCTCTTAAAAATAGTGGTTTTAAGGAGGATTTTAGGTATTTAAAACAAAATATAACAAATGAAATTTAGATAACGTAATATTTTTTGAAATTTTAAAATATTTAAGTAAATTAAATATTTGTTTTTGTTTTAATATATCTATTACTGCATCTTTACGTGAGAGTATCAATTAAAATTTAAATCTAAGTAAAAATATCTGTAATTTAAGTCTATATGTAAAATTAATTTAAAAAAAATTGTTTTAAAATAAATTTACTACATTGCCAACCTAAAATTTAAATTTAAAACGGAAGTGGGCTTAACGAAGAGATAGCTCTTCACCCCTCTTCTATCCCCTCCCACTCTTCTATCCCCTCCCACTCTTCTATCCCCTCCCACTCTTATGTGTCTACTCTAGTTTTTTTTATCTAATTGATCTGATGAAGTCCTGTTAATTTTTTTTCGTGTTTTTGAAAATTTCAAAAATGCGTAACAGGATTGAAATAAATTTATAATCCTTTGTGATTGGTTTCGTTGTTTTTTCTTAAAGAAATATATATATATATATATATATATATATATATATATATATATATGAAAACTTACTTGTTGTTGCGTATTTTTCAATAAACGGGAGGTTTTGTCTGGTTTCTTTGGAAATGCAACATTTTCAAATATGTTTCCACGTTCTTATGACTTTTGAATTTTTTTGGCTACCTTCACACACACACACACACACACACACACACACACACACACACACACACACACACACATATATATATATATATATATATATATATATATAGACCTTCAAAAACAGAATGTTTCGTTGTGTCACAATTCATCCGAGCCTGAGACACACAAGATACTTCAAGTTGGAATGGAAACACGGCTAACTTTCCGTCAGCCTGATAATATACTTGAAAATCATACCAGTCTCAATGTAAGTGAAGGAATTTTAACACATATGTTTTAATTTCTATTTTATTTACATTTAAGCTAACGGCTAACGGAGTGCTCAATTCGTTAGAAGAGCTTTGCATTACGCTAGTGGCAATCGTTTACTCATTTGTGAGAAGGCTCGATCCCTAGGGATAGCATTTATACATATGTATATGTATATAATAAACGGTATTACTTTATTTACTGGGAATACGCCAACTACACTTCTATAGATAGGTAAACCCCTCCCATAGAAGCCATCATTTAGTTGTGTGTGGCAACCTGAAATGCTTAGTGTGGGATATTGTTGGTCAAGAAGTCTGTGATCTAGTAGCAAAAGTTGTTCCGAAACCTTCAACACACTACTTTGTTCCATACTAGTTTAACGGTCCAGTTGATTGGCTGATAATGTCATGCCCTAGCGTCTACATAATTGTCTTGTCCATATTCTTCAAATTGCTCTTGTGGAAAACACCTAAACCTATTTAATTATAGTGGTATATAGCTTTGGGTAAATTGTACAGAAAAAGCAATACGTGAAACCATTTAAACTGAGTGAAAACAATTGATTGTCATTAAATAAAATTTTCAATGTTAAATTCACCTTTTACTGTTGTAAACAAAAGAGTTCTTACTCTTTTAAAAATAACGTTGCCTACAAAGTAATCGTTTAAAAGTTATATATATATATATATATATATATATATATATATATATATATATATATATATATACACATATATATATATATATACACACACACATATATGTATATATAATCAGAATTTGGCGTTAAATAACCCACAAAGATTGATATGCCATTCCACCAAATCAACAAACCAAACAATCATAAAATTTGAACAAACGATGTCAGTTCCACTTCCATTATTTTCCAAGTTTTCTTTAGTTGCAACGTAACCTAGTCGGTAAGGGATGTAGAATACACTGACTTCGTCTCTGCCGAGGAGTACGACCCCACTTTTATCGAGTGTCCTGGATATGACACTGGACAATCTAATGGTAAAGCTCAAGTAATGGTAGAGCTTTGTAGAATGCGAATTATGCCTCGATTGCCATCGCTTCCAGGTCCGGAGTGGTAGCACCTGTAAGGGTCTGATCTATGGGTCGAATAGAACTGTTTGATAATTTAACAGTGCAAAAACAAAATGACTGATGTTTAATGGAATTTTTAGAGATTCATAGCAATAGTTGGGACCATTAAACTTTTTTGACTTATGCTAAACTGAGTTGTTTTAAATAGCACTATTTGATCATTCCATTTAACTGTGAGTAAACAAATGACTGATGTTTAATTATATTGTTAATGATACATATCAATACTTGGAACCATTTAACGGTGTGCAAAAGAATGAGCGCAGGCTCTTTTAAAAACGTTATCAACAGAATGTGTTTGAAATCATATATATTTAATATATGTGTATAAATAGGATTTGGCATTAAATAACCGACAATGGTTGATATTTTTATCATTAAGGGTTTTTGGATTATTGTCTTCATTTTTATTGCTATTTCCACAACATTTCGGCCGATATGTCCCCAGGCCTTCTTCAAGTGTTTGTCGAACTCGGGAACTCGAGAATCAACGGGGGTCGCCGGTTCTGATTCTGTTAGCTATAACCATATAAATTGTTAAGTATTCCCCTATTGTAACTCGCCTGCAGCTAAACTGCGCTTAAAAATGACCTGGTGTCATATCCTGCCCGAGCGGAAGTGTTGGTGAATATAGCTACTCGCCTGCAGTCAGGATTGAACCTGCAACCTCCAGATGATTGTCTCCGTAGAAGTTTAGGGAATCAATGCCTATAACCGTCATG
>CAUZXS010005939.1:2500-123230 GCA_963585895.1 Sepioteuthis lessoniana
GAGAAAGAGAGAGAGAGAGAGAGATTACAAACACATGGGGAACCAATTTTGACGTCATCCTCAAAAATGCATACAATTTATTCTAATGGGGAAAATCTGGTTATATTGTTGAGGAATATAGAAGGGAAATAATGTGTAGATAAAAATAAGGGCTTCATATTTGGCAGCCAGTGATCAAAGAACAAAACAACAAGAAAATATCGTGGAATAATAAACAAGAAAACAAGAAGATTTAAATTTTATGTCCATTTTTCCAAATCACAAATTCCTACAAGAAGACCCTCAACAACAACAAACAAAATAGCACCAAATAGCAGCAACTTCCCCTCTTTTTTCGTATTTAAAGAAATTTTTGAGTCAATAATTATTTTTCTTTATTTGTCAAGAATGATGGGTTCATTTTTATGTTTATGTCCAGAAAACAAACAAATCTTTTTTTTTCTTAGACATCTGATCCTTTAGAAAGAAGAAACGATTATCTTTTTCTTCCTTCCATGACGATGTTATTTGCTTCTTCTTGTTCCCTAAAAATCTAAGAACCGCGAATATTTGGGGCCCTGAAATGCCAACCACAAAGAATATAAAAAATAAAATTAAACCAAATAAATAAATGTACAAAATATTTTAACTGTTTTGTTTTGTTTTGTTTTGTTTTTTTAATAAAATCGTTTCGATATTATTTGCTTACAAAATTCGACCAAATATTTGTAATGTCTCTCGTACAAAAACATTGGTTTTTGTCTTTTTAAATTACTAGAAGAAAATCTAAATAAATTATTTGTAATTTTAGAAATTAAAGCAATAAAAATTATCATTTTTATTTTTATTTTATTAATTTTGTACATTTGATTTCGTGATTCTTTTTCATATTTTAGCCAAAACATGTCATTGTCAATATCAGGTGATACATTTTTACTAAAATTATTTTAGTAAAATATTAAACAAAATGATTTAGATCAATAAAAACAATTAAAACAAATTTAAAAGCATTAAATTCTTTAAAAAATTATCCTTTGAAAAAGTGAAGGATGAATTTATTTAATATGTTTGTGGCCTTGTGTGAATTCCAAGGTTTTTATGGACATTTTTTATCTCATTAAAATAAAAATAGGAACCAGATTTAGAGAAATAGATTTTTAAAAATTAATTGACTGAAAATTTTTTAAAGATAAGGTTTTAATTTATGTAAAAGGGACAAATTTTTCGATTAACAAGTCTTCCAATCTGTTGTTTTTGTTCTTAAAAAAATGTACTTGGCTTTTTTGTTGTTTTCTTTTTTCAATGTTTTAAAATGTGGCCACTAATTCGGGGAATATTTTCATCTTTACAAGGCGTGTACATGTAAAATAACAATAATTTCCGATGTGTACAAGAAAATAAATGATATCTACAAATAGTTTGTCTTTCACTTGACAAATTTATGAAATAGTTTAAATAAAAGTGTCAAGCTGACACTTGGGTATCGGGTCAACAAAAGCGGGTGTGTCATTTTAGAGGAAGCCGACCCTCATTTTGTGGCCAACATCTTTTTTTTTCTTTTTCTAGTAGCCAACAACAACTGGATCTTTTTTTTTTTTTTGAAGCAAAAAGAAGGGCTTCAAGCCAACATCTCCAGACCCTGATGATGGGGGTAAAACAAGAAGGAAATATCCATTGGTTTTAAAAAACAAAACAAAATCGACAGGTTAATGAACTGAGATAAATAGAAATTAACTAAAGTGGGTTTCATTTTTTCGGATTCTGATATTTCTTGAATTGTAAAAAGCAAGAATGAACATTTTCATCTTTGTTGTAGATGGATTTTTACAAACATAAATACCGATTTCCTCGGAGAGGGGGGGGGATCGGATGAATATATATATATATATATATATATATATATATATATATATATATATGAAATAATCTAAAAAAAACTTTTTCAGTTAACCTGACACTTTTAAATGCAAAAGGAAAGAATTAATTTAACAAAACAAGAGCAGTTAGGTGGGGAAAAAAAAACGAAATAAAAATATAAGAGGGTAAGTTACCTTATAGATGACTCAAGATTTTCTTCAATAGATACAAGGCGCTCCTTGCCGTCCTCTGGGGTGGCAGAGATCCGGGGGTAGTTCTCCTCCCCAGAGTTGGGGTGAGTAGTTGTCGTCGTCACTTCGCCACCCGAGGAGCTAGGGCCCCTCGATCCTGCCAACCCTCTCAATTTTCTGGAGTCAGTCCTCGGAGACGTAGGTAGAAAGGTTCCCGTGGGGCAGGTGATTATCGTGGACGGGGATTTAGTTGTCCGGAGGGACGATGAAGTAAATGAACATGACGACGGTTGAAATGATAAAACTGATGGTGATGATGATGACGACGAAGAGGAGGACAGACCCAAGCCAGGCGAGGATTTCAGCAAATTATTAGTATTAGTAGTTGTATTATTAGTATTATTATTATTAGTTGTTGTTGTGGTGGTGGTGGTTGTAGTTGTTGTTGCTGTAAAAGTTGGGGTAACAACATTATCACTTTTTTTCCCGGGGTTTACTGACGACAGAGACGACAACAGCAAGCCAGAAGAATACTTGTTAATATTAGAAGAAATGTTATCTTTATTTTTTGTTGGGGGTGAAGATGATAACAAAGATGGAGTTAAGGGTGTGTTGCTTGTTGTTGTTGTCGTCGTCGTCGTCTGTTGTTGTTGTTGTTGCTGTTGTTGTTGTAATAATAGTAGAAGTCGATGTCCGGTATGAGAGGTCAAGGGGTCGCCCTGGAGATTGCTCGCTGTTGATGTTTGGGGCAGGGTAGCTGTATAACCGATGGAGGTAGCAATGACACTTCCAATTGATGTAGTCGTCGGTGAGGACTCGGTTGTTGTCGAAGAAGAAGGGCCAGAATTAGGGAGGGAAACGGTTTCGTAGAAAGATGATGACGATGATGATGAAGAAGAGGAGGAGGATAAAGGAATGGAGTCGACATTAGTGAGGTGTGTTGTAGTACTATAAATACTACCACTAACGCCCTTACTACTACTATTACTACTATTTGTGGTATTAGTAACAGTAGAAGAAGAGTATGTAGAGGTATAAACCGTATCTTCGGAGATACTGGTGGTCTTGCTGGTAGAAATTGTTGTGGACAGGACCTGGCTGTTGTTAAGCTGTTGTTGATGGTGATGGTGATGATGATGATGGTGGTGGTGGTGGTGATTATTGTGTCGATGGTGCAAATGACTATTTCCTTCGGCTCCAACTGCGGTCGTCGGAACTCCATCATCATGCTGTGGTTGCGACCAACTATCGCCAGCAGATGCATCAAATACAGCTACATTGCCGATATGAGGCAGAGCCTGGGTCATAGTAGACAAGCAGACTACGACGACGACACACAGCAAGCCGCAGCAACACGCATGGCGCTGACATCTCAAATGTTCACAGGGCCTGGCAAAGGTGTCACGTGATCCAAATAATACCTTTGCTTGGGAAGGTGATCAAGGATGCGAAAGACTAAGAGTCGTATAGAGAGGGTGAGCTAAGCGCTAGATATGCAACAGACGAGACTCGAGAGTGGGTTTTGGTACGTGAGTGAAAGTTTGAGGCGAGACAGAAAAAATTTGACATCCAAGTTGAAAGCTGCTGGAATTAGGCATTGAAAATGAGAGAGGAAAAAAGATGCAAATATATTTATATTAAGGGTTAAATGAAGAAATTTAAAAAAAAGTCAAAAGTTAGAAGAAAGAATCAGGAAGAGACTATAAAGTGGTGCGAGTTATCGGAAATATTTTAAAGTTATATATCCAGAAGAAAGCGTATCTGAGGGTATTTTTTTTTTCAGATGCCAGGTTTTTATAAACAGAAAAAAATAAATAAATAAACGTAAGAAAGACAAAATGAAAAAAAAAGATAGAGAAAGACTAATATACACTGATATATTGAGAGATAGAAGGTTTTATAGAACGAGAACCAAGGGGAGAGAAAAGAAAGTTAAAGAAAATATGTTTTTATTCACGCACTTTCTTGTATATCATTTTAGATTTATGTTTTAGAAATAAATATTGTTAGAAATTAAACAGATTAGCTTTATTTTTTGAATCATAGACTAAAGAAGAATTTTATTTTAATTTCAAAAAGAAAACTATGGCGAAGGGAACTAACACGAGATGACAGAGGAATAAACAGGGGTTTAAAAATAAGTCGTTTTTTGTTGTTGTTGTTGTTAAATGTTCACAAAAAATAAAATTCACTGATTTGAAGCGAATAAAATAGACAATTCTTCAGATATATAAATAGTAAAGTCTATTAAAAGCTGTATAAAATATAAAACGAACAACAAAAAAAGGTATGTATGCCATAATGTGTTGCATTTTATTGTGCGTAGTGAAGATACGTTCTTTTTACGTCTCAACTCTTTAGTCTATGCTAATTGTATCTTCAAAGTGACATTGAACGGAAATATTATTTTCTTCTTTTAAAAGTTTATTTATTTTAAAATCTAAAAAATCAAGAAATTAAATGATGTATGCTTAATATTTTAATACAAATATAATATGAACGATTGTAAAAAAATATTCCACATAAAACTGTACTACACTAGGAAGGAGCTAGCTCTTTGCTCAGACCCCATTCAAACCTCTTGTACACCTGTTGGGTTAACGGGTAGCAAGTATTTAACTACCTATTTCCTCGATTATTGTACACGATACATTACACAGTGTTAGTTTAACGAAAGGTTGATTAATATCACGAGATATAGACTTGCTTATTTTTCTGAGAGATTTGGGGAATTTTTTGTTTGTTTGCTTTTGTTTGTTTGTTTTATCTCCGTCCTGCCAGAAAGACAAGATTACATTTGGTTGAAGATAGTTGGTTGAACAGATACCACTCTTTAATTCCAACCTGAAGGCCAGGGAATATTGCTTAGTTCTTTATTTAGTGGATAATTTTGAGACAAATACACACTACTGACTGGTAAGCAACTATAGACTTAGAATCTGGGCACTTTGACGTTGTCTAATAATCGGTAACAAGCTAGTCTTGCGAACCAACTACTACTGGGTAGAGAGTTCGCTTCTCACTAAGTGCTTCATACTCGTAGCCTTGTGTTAAATCTTAGCTATGCTTAGTTTTTAATTGAGGCATCTTATAATGTAATGGTCAATAAGCTGGTTTCGCAGATCAATTGTTACTAGATGGTAAATTTGATCTTCATTGGATGTCTCCACCCAGTCGGCTGCGACAGTAGAATACACCGACTGCAACGAATGTCCTGATATGACACTAAACCATCTGATGGTGGAATGTGGAGTATTCCTTCATTGCCATTGCTCCCAGGTCCACTCTGACCCCGGAGTGGTAGCACTTGATAGGGTTTTATCTATGGGTCAAATAGAACTGTCTGACATTTAAACACTGGGTAAACAAATGACTTCTGTTAAATTGAATTGTTTGAACTCTTTGGCCATTTAACTGTGTGTGAATAAATGACTGATGTCTAATTGAATTGTAACCCGGATATAAGAGACTTCGCCTCCGGCCTCGACAACTCTCTGATATCCAGGTTACACTGTACTAATACATTGAAAATTTTGGAACCATTTAACTGTGTGCAAATGGATGAGTTTTTAATAAGCATCTCACATGGTTAGAGAGCTGGGCTAGTAGATCATCTTTGATTCTCACTGGGTGCCTCATACCTGTGGTCCTATACTGACTGTATCTCCTGAAGAGGGATAAGACCACCACCCCAAAAAGGCTTGTCCTGGTATGGCATTAAATTGCATTTAATGGTGAGGCTCCAATTCTGGAAATATGGAGAGTGTGGAGTACTACTTCATTGCCATTACTTCTTGTTCCGCACTGACCTGGAGTAATTGTACCTGTCAGGATCCCATCTATTAGTCAAATAGATCTGTTTGCTAATTATTTGTATTAGTTAGGAATACTTGAAACCATACAAATGTATGCAAAAAAATGGCAACAGACGAATGTTCTGTTTTTTTTTTAAATTCAATAACTGAAAATAGAATTCTGATTACAAGTTTAAGCATTAAATAACCCATAAGGAGTTCATATGCCTTTAAGCAAATAAACCAAACCTAATTTATAAGAAAGAACAAATTTGCCATTTTGTTTAATACCTATCTTCACAAATTATACATGCCTGAAGTTTTGTAACTACTGCCTATCTTCAGGTATTGCTGCAGTTTCATAACAAATAAAATCTTTAAATTAGTCTGTTGGCTCTAATTTACATTTAAAGACTTGGACCTTCTATTCTCCCCAGGGGAAGTAATTACAAGAGACATTATGAGCAAACCAGCCAGCTATTTTTAAAATGTTTCTCACCCCTCTGTAAAGGGTGCTGTTGGCATATATTAAGCCTTTCTGTCCAACAGGGCAACTGATTGTTTACACAATTATATGGTTTCAAGTATTCCTATCTTATACTAATAATTTTAACTCAGTAGTATGGTTTGAAATAACTTATAATCTTTTGTAAACAATTGTACATTCAAGTATTTATTCTTAATGCTAAAAATTTGCATACATTTAAATGGTTTCAAGTATTCCTATTTAACATTAATAATTCCATCTAATAATGATCATTTGTTTGTGCACACTTATAATGTTTCAAGTATTCCTATCTAATACTAATAATTTTCTAACAGATCTATTAGACAGACTCATAGAACCCTAGCAAATACTACCACTTCAAGTCTAAGTGAACCTGGGAGTAATGGCAATGAAATGGTACTCCATATTTCTCAGATCTCCCGAACTAGAGCCTCACCACCTCATGTAGGTTAGTGTCTTACTCTGGACAACCCTGTCATTCTTATTGTAAAATTAAATTTCAAATAGGAGTGTTCTATGTATAAGACAAAACTTTATCTGGTGGTGAGGCTCCAGTTCTGGAACTCTAAGGAATGTGGAGTTACCTCTTCATTACTTCTGAGTCCACTTCAACCTGTTAGGATCTTATACATGGGTAAAATATCCGATATATGAGTAAAATAGATATGTTTGAAAATTATTTCTTGGAACTATATAACTGTCTGTAGATTATTTGTATCTCTAATTGTTTACTAAGGATTATTATCATTAGTTACTTGAAAACATATAACTGTGAGTAAACAAATTATTATTAAATAGAAATATTCACTTACATTAAACTGAATTGTTTGATATAGAACTATTTTGATATTTGACTGTGTGGAAACAAAATCTGTACTTATACTTAGCTGAATTAGCTGAATTAGAATTGTTTGAATAAACTGAATAGCTTGAAATAGAAATGTTTTTCTCAATTAAACTGTGTACTCATGCTAAACTGAATTATTTGAAATAGAACTGACTATTTGCATAAAGATGTATTTGGTATTAAATAACCTACAAAGGTTGATATGCCATAAAACCCAACAACCAACCAACCAACCAACCAACCAATTACTTGAACATTCTAGATTCATAAAATATTCCTTAAACAAACGATATTAAATTATTTAAATTAATTGGATGTTTTCCAAGCAATGCTGAGGAAAATATTATGGAATCCCCCAATGTTGAGGAAAAAACAAAGGCATCATCTTATAATTTGCATTTCCAAAACAAATACCTAGATATGCAAATGAGCCTACAATTAAAAGACAATTCCTCCACTTTTGACTCTATCTGTTCAACAAATCTCACCATCTCTTTATTTTGTCAGGTCTTTACCTTCTGCACTTATTATTTATTTGCTATTATTATTTTATTTTTTTCCTTCTTGCTACGTATCCTACCAAATTCCATTTTTGCTTTATAATTTCTATGTTAGTCTTTACTTTGTTCCAAACTGAAGTAAAATTGATTGGTTGTTTGGTTGGTTGGGTTGGTTTTATGGCATATCAACCTTTGTACATTATTTGATTATTACAAATTGTTATTTTAAGATTCAGTCTCTATAATTTTGTGTGCTAAGAGTTTAGTAAATATAAGTGAATTCTGCATAAGTTCCACTTGCTGAGGACACATTACACTGTAAAGATTATTTACACTACTTTCAAGTGGGACCTGTTGTTATAAAACACAAACATCTAAAGGCTTAACATTAAATAATTTATGCAATAGTTATTTAGAAATGCTCGTTTTTTTTGTTGGTGGTATCCTTTTGTTATTTGTCTCACAAGACCATAAATCTACACTGGGTCTGTATGCAGATGTGGGTGAGATTGCATAGAAAACCAGCAATTAGCCCTACACAAAATCTCCCTTATCCAGGTCACCAATGTTGCCTAATAGAAGGGCAATGGCCTGGCAATTGAATCTCAAAATGAAAGATAATGTTGGATTACCTTTAAGACTCCAGCTCCTGATTTAGAGTTATCCTTCTCCTAGACTAGTTGCCTATCAAGGCTAGAGAACCCAGCGACCCCTACTATTTTATCGCACTGTTAGCAGAGCTTAAAATATGCTGACTGTATCCCCTGCAGAGGGGTAAGACATTTCTCCCCCAAAAAGGGTGTCTTTGGTATGACACTAAACTGCACTTGATAGGTTCCAGTTCTGGTGATCTTGAGGTGGGTGGGTGGAGTGGAGTATCCATTCACTGCCATTACACCCAGATTCAATGACCTGGAGTGGTAGTACCTGTTAGAGTCCTATTTATGAGTCAAATTGAACCGGCTCATTGGTCTAGTGGGTAGAGTGTTCCCCAATGCCCCGGGAGACCAGGGTTCAATCCCTGGTCGAGTCGTACCAAAGACTTAAAAAATGGTACTTGATACCTCCTTGCTTAACACTCAGCATTATAAGGTACATATCAAGAGTAAAGTAGAGCAATCCTGGGAAAGGAGCAGCGCCCTCTCCTACACCTCAGTGTAGTAGCTATTGAAAAGGGAGCCTACAAGTCATCCTCGACTACGGTCGCCAACTTTACTTTTTTTTACAATGCTGTGTGTCTATATTGTTTGCATGGATGCAATATTTTTCAAGTTAAAAAATTGGAAAACATTGCTCTTCTAGGCATTTTTTCTTTTTTACTTGATTTGTTTTCTTAGCTTAATCTTCTAAGGATGTGGTTAATAAAAAAAGAAAAAAAAATAGGGTAAAGTGGAGCAATCCAGGGGAAGGAGTAGCACCCTCCCCTACACCTTGGTGTAGTAGCTATTAAAAAAGGAGCCTTCGGGTTGCCGTCGACTACAGTTGCCAACTTTTTACTTAGATCTGTTTAAAAATCATTTGGATTCAATAGGACCATGTGCAAATAAAAACACATCTTAAAACACAAAACATGTAAATATGAACATACAATGAATGTGATTCCCTAACCTTTGAGCATAAAATAACCTTTGATGAACTGCCATTAAAATTCATAAATCAATCCTATTTTACCATTAGCTATGGGATGACCAAATTTAAAATTATTTTTCATTAATTTTCATATTCCAAATAAATGCTTCTAAATAAAAATTGTTATTTCTTTTGAAATTCAAAAAGACTTCCATTCTCACATTCCAAATAGTGTTGGCATATTATTGAAAAAAGAAAGAACCATTTATGAGATAGCTGAAAAAATACAGTGGTCAACAGGATTTTTGGTGCTAAGGAACAAAACATGTTTTTAGCTAATTTGATGGTGCTGATTCCAAAAATGACTTTAGTTTTTCAAGGTCAGCCACCATTTTTGCTCAACTGTAATTGTTCAGTTTTGGAAAAAAAAATCAATTTACAATTTTGGCGGATCACAAAATTTAGTTAATAAAGGTTGTTGAAACCCATCAATTTTCTGGTAGGCTGAACAATTTATGTCAGTAACTTGAAATAAACTATTTTTATAAGAAAAAAAGTGTTTTTAAGTAAAAAGATTTTAAATAAAATAAAAGTACTGAATTTTTCCAATTTATCACTAAAATTCAAATTAACTGATAAACTTTATCAGTCATACACTTTAGTTAACCTGATAATTAAGGTAACATCAAAAAATGAAACCCTAAAATCTTCTGTTTGATATTTAAAATTTATCCTATCACTTTTGTCCCTTCACTACAGAAGGAAACCAAGCACATTGAGAGCTTTTGTTTTCACAGTTGGAAAGAAACTCGAACTAAAGACATCCCTATTGAATGCATGTATTCCATTGCTCATGATGAACATCAGGAAAATGGTTGCACCGTAATATCAGAAAACTCATTAAAAATGATGAATTTCTTAATTCAATGAATGACTTAGAATTATGTGCTTGGACAACATTTGTTGACGTGGTGAAAAGCTTCTTAGGCAATCACCCGGCCGAAAAACTACAAGGAGTTAGTGGAAAAGCTGTCAAAAAGTCTACTGGACATTGGCGCTAATATGAGTATTAAGGTTCATTTTTATATAACCATCTAGAAAAATTTCTCGATAATAGCAGTGATGTGAGTGATGAGCAAGGAGAACTATTCCATCAGGATATCAAAACAATGGAAGAGTGCTTCAAGGGACGGTGGAACAAATGAATGATGGCTGACTATTGCTGGAGGATCAAGAGGATGCTGGTTGGTTGGTTGGTTGGATTTTATGGCATATCAATCTTTGTAGGTTATTTAATGCCAAATCCATTTTTATGTAAATAATCAGTTCTATTTAAAACAATTCAGTTTAGCATGAGTACACAGTTTACTCGTCAAAAATATTTCTATTTCAAACTATTCAATTTATTCAAACAGTTACGTATAAGAATTCAGTTTAGTGTAAGTACAGTTTCAATGTCAAAAACAGTTCAATTTCAAACAATTCAGTTTAGCATAAGCACGCAGTTTAAATATAAGTACAGTTTAATTGTGAAAAACAGTTCTATTTCTAGCTATTCAGTTTAGTCAAGCAGTTCTATCTAATTCAGCTAATTCAGTTTAGTATAAGTACAGATTTTATTTACACACAGTTAAATGTGAAAACAGTTCTATGTTAAACGATTCAGTTTAGTGTAAATACAGTTTCAATGTCAAAAACCAGTTCTATTTCAAATAATTCAGTTTAGCATAAGCACGCAGTTTAAATGTAAGTATGGTTTAATTGTCAAAAACATTTCTATTTCAAGGTATTTAGTTTAATCAAACAATTCAGTTTAGCATAAGTATGCTGTTAGTTCTATTTAACCCATAGATAAGGCCCTATCAGGTGCTACCACACCGAGCCAGAGTGGACCTGGGAGCAATGGCAATGATTCCCCAAAGCCCCAGCATTACTGGGACCTCACCATTAGACTGTTTAGTCATTTGGGAGGGTTACCCCTCTGCAGAGGTGTAGTCAGCGTATTTTACAGCCTCAGCCGACTGGGCAAGGATCAAAAAGAGCTTAAATAACATTAAACATGACAATCAAGAAAGAGAAAACTTTTACTATAGTTCTTATGTTCACAAAGGTTTTATTTCTGCTGTTAATTATTTAATGATTTGATGAAAATATTTGTTGGTCTTGGTATATTCTATCATATATAAAGAAAAATTGATAATAAGGTAATCCAAGTAGAAGGAGAGATTTAATGAGAAGCAAAGTTGACACTATAGCGTTTCGGTTCTAATGAACCATCATCAGGAATATGAGGGATGATATAGTCCTGATGATGGTTCATTAGAACCGAAACGCTATAGTGTCGACTTTGCTTCTCAATAAATCTCTCCTTCTACTTGGATTACCTTATTATCAATTTTTCTTTATATATTGTTGGATTACAATCCATTATTTACTTCCATATTCAATCATGTTATTTTTAAAGACTTAGGATCTGACTGTCATTGCAAAAATAGTATTTATCAATAAACAGACCAATATTTGTCGGTTTAAATTTGAATTAAACGGTTTCTATGATTTTTCTATGAGAAATATTGCCATTGGTTAATTATATATACAGAAAACAAAAAAAAAATGCTTTTTTTCCAAAAATGAGGCATTTCTGTACAGCAAAAACGGTAATTAACCAAGAAAAACTAAGGTCATTTTCAGATTCAGCGCCCTCAAATTAACTATAAAAGATGATTGAAGCTTCAACACTATTTCAAAAATTTTTTTTGTTGACCAGTGATATTGAGACCAAAGCTGTATTTACTGTAACAGAAATGAACAGTTGATAAAAGATTAATTTTTTTCAAAATAGTCACCATAGCATACAGTATACTTATTCCAGTGAGTTTTCTATTGGTTGAAGCGCCTCTGAAATTTTTGATACGGTATAAAATTATGCTGTCATATTTCTTTTAATATCCTCAAATCTTATGATGAATTTTGATTTTAAGAAAGAAGAAAAGTGAGTTTCAAGTCTGTTGCACTTGCACAGTCCTGTGTTTCATCAAAAACTGATGTTCAAAATCTATTGAGTTATAATTATTTCAAATTGGCGCAAGAAAAAATCTTGATATTTCAATATCATCATTTTATTATAGCAAGTGCAGGTTGTCCTAATGATTATCAACAAAGGAAATGGACACAGCAACACAAGTTCAAATCCTGGATGAAGCTGCTTGCTTTTCATATAGTGTTAATAATCCTTGTTAAAGATATGCATACAACAATTCTCCTTCAATCTATGAGTTAATAGTTGGGCAGACTGTGCTCTTTAGCCTGGGTATAACAACCAGTCTAGAGATAGGAAAACTCAAATCAGATAAAAATTGACTTGCTCATTTGGAACTGGTTCATTGGCCCAGTGGGTAGAGTGTTCGCCAATCGTCCAGGAGACCTGGGTTCAATCCCAGGTCGCGTCATACCAAAAATTTTTTAAAATGGTACTTGATACCTCCTTGCTTAACACAATATAAGCAATATAAGGTATGTATCAAGGGTAAAGTGGAGCCATCCAGGGAAAGGAGTAGTGCCCTCCCCTACACCTTGGTGTAGTAGCTATTGAAAAGGGAGCTTTCAGGTCGTATTTGACTACGATCGCCAACTTTACTTTTACTTACTTATAAGCTGCTCATCATTTGAATTTTAGAATTAAAATTATTTAAAGTTTTTAGTCTTGATACATTTTGATTATGTTTTGCATATTGTTATATCAACAACTGTAGATGTTCCCCTTTGCATTTGTGTTCACATTGAATTGTGGCTAACATGCAGGAATTGTTATATATTGACCCTCGACCGAGCCGTCAATCAAGAGATGCACCTGGTAAATAAGCGGAAGAACAGCGGAAGCAGGTGGACGTTAAACAATAATATAACCAGGACACAGACGGTTTGAGTCGGTTGGAGAGAGGATGCCAGCGTGAGAATCAGCTTGCAGATTGAGGGCTTGCGGCCCTCACTGACCCACGGTTGAGTAACCCAGCCAAGATGAAAAAGAAATGCTGCTATGGTCAGAAGAACTTGGGGTCAATATAGCAGTCTGTCCCTGTCTCCAGCTCATCTCTCATACACAATCAACATCACCCTTTCGAGAATAAAGTGTGAGAGATGTATTTTTATAAAGAAGTGTGTTCGTTCGTTCATTGAAATTCGTCATTATGTTTGATTATGTTTCGCATATATATGTATATGTAGGTGGCTATATAACATAATGAGATATTGTAATAAGTCCACTGACGGTATTATTTTCACTTTGAGACTAATACCTCTAGGGATGGTTTAAAGCCCCTTATTCTGCCCCCCAGCTAGGAGTTAAATAGCACCACTACTATTCTTTTTTGGCAGATGAATATATATTTTTTTTTTTTTTAAGGGGAAAAAAGGATAAGACCTATTTAAAGAAATGAATGAATAAAGTTTTAAAAGTGGTAACACAATGATTGTACAGGGATTGCAGAGAGAGGGAAAGAGAGAAGGAAAGAGAGAGGGAAAGAGAGGGGGAAAAAGTTAGGGAAAGAGAGAGAGGGAAAGAAAGAGGGAAAAAGTGAGGGAAAGAGAGAATGAAAGAGAGGGAAAGAGAGAAGGAAAGAGAAGCAGAATCAATAAACTGTTCATGGACACTATGAAAAGAAGACAGCACAGAAATTGGTAATCCATACTAAAAAAAAAATTTTAAATACCACGCAAAAATTGGTAACCAAAATATAAAATGAAAGAAAATATGGTCCAAAAATTGGTTATCCATACTATAAAACAAAAAGAAAACACGGCCCAGAAATTGATTATCTATACTATAAAACAAAAACATGGCCCAGAAATTGGGAATCAATACAAAAAAATTACAGAAAACATGGCACAGAAATTGGAAATACATACAATAAAAAAAAAAGAAAACGGCCCAGAAATTGGGAATCAATACTATAAAAATTAAAGAAAATATGGCCCAAAAATTAGTAATCTATACTATGAAGAATCATGGCCCATAAATTGGTAATAAAACAAAAAAAAAAAACATGGCCAAGAAATCGACGACCCATACTATCAAACAAAAAAAATATGGTCCTGAAATTGGTAATCCATTCTATAAACAAACAGAAAACATGGCCCAGAAATTAGTAAGCCATACTATAAAACAAAAGAAAATATGCTCCAGTAATTGGAAATCCATACTATAAAAGAAAAATAAAACATGGTCCTGAAATTAGTAATCTATACTATAAAACAAAAAAAGAAAACAGCCCAGAAATTAGTAAGCCATACTATAAAAAAACATGGACCAGAAATTCTTTACCCATATTATAAATCAAAAGAAAACATGGCCTAGAAATTGGAAATCAATACAATAAAAATCGAAGAAAACATGGTCCAGAAATTACTATTCCATAGTGTAAGAATAAAGGAAAACGTTATAAAAATTCGTAATCCATATCATAGAACAAAAAGAAATCATGGCGAAGAAACTGATAACCCATACCATAAAACAAAAAGAAAACATGGCTCAGAAATTGGTAATCCACACTATAAAAATCAGGGAAAACATGAACCAGAAAACTGGAATCTGTACAATAAAAAGAAAACATGGCCAAGAAACTGGTAATCAGTACAATGAAACAAAAAACAAACAAACAAAAAAACTAGCCTGGACACTGATAATTCATAATAAAAAATAAAAAGAAAACATGGCCCCAAAATTTGTAATCCATATCATAAACTCCAGGAATAGAATATCTCACACTACCTCTCAGTTATCGCCCTGTCGGCTGGGGATGTAGAATATGCCGACTGCACTTCTGCAGAGGGGTAAGAACCCCCACCCCCAACGAGGCCCACCTCTTGGCCGTAGGTGGCAACCCGTAAGACGCTAGGACGGATCCCTGTTGGTTGAGCAGTCACTGATCCAGCGACAGAGTGGTCAATGGCTTGTGTTGTCATCTGCTGATTCATGCAGAAATATACATATATATGCTGGATACATACTGACGCAATAAATTAATCAGATGCACGCAGTAATAAACGACGCAGGAAGACTTCTTTAACAATATTTACCTCTCACTTTATTGCAAGGGTTCGAAAAGGTTGTGTGGGGTTTTACTGTGAGAGGGAGCTAGAGACCGAACATAAACTGTAATATTTTGACCCCTCACTGTTATGACCGTCACGTTGTGTCTTTCTTGTTCTCTAGGGCTGCTCAACCGGAGGCCTATGACCCACTCTGCTGGATGCTGGTTTTCTTTACTGCATCTTATCAGCATCTTCTCTGGACCCCAATTCCATCGGGGTTCCCGAGGGCTCCCTCGGTTGGGTGTGGCTTTCCCTACCACATCTCGTCTCCAACTGTCTTGAACTCTACTGGTAACTCCACTGGCCCCCTAGGCGTCGAACTCAACTGGAACCGGAACTCAATTCAACTGGCTCGTCGAACTCAACTGAGTTATATAATCGTTCGACGCCCACTCGATCTTTGAAATCGAATGTTTAATCGTCATCAAGCGGAAATAACTCATGCAGTTCACAGGTCACTCTCTTCCGGTGCATCACTCTGTAGTGTACCATGGGAATTTTTTTAGCTCGTCCCATTTCATCAGCCAATTTCCGCCCATGCGATTTCCTCTCATAACTGCCATTAGAATGTGTCACTTCCTTCCGGTGCATCACCTTGAATGGCATTTTTGGCCGGGTCAAAAGGTCAAAACACAACACTTGCGACACACCACTTTGGCCTATACTTGGTCTAACGGGTGGTCGGATAGGCCCGATCCGATCAATTGGCTGGTCTCGTCATATCCTAGCACACATGTTTATTTTCTCCCGAACGTATTATCAAATCTGCTCTTGCAGAACAATGCCCAACCCTTTATCTTATAGGTGCTAGAAGGCGAGGGCTGAGGGTCAATTGTGTTCAGAGGAAAGGACTTTTTAATCCTGTTAGACCGAGTTATAAAAACCAGAACTTGGCAGAGGTTCGAAATCTTGCTCTTAATTCGAGTATACTGGTATTGTATCCCCGTCTCAGCCAAGGTGAATGGGCTTCCCTCTTGGTTCATTCCCTTTTCAAGTTGGATTCCGTGGCGGGTGGTGTAGCATAGGACTAGTGAAAAATATAACAGATATGGCTTCTTTTTCAAATAAAAAATTCAAATGTAATTTAAACGAATCGGACTCTCCAGATAATGAAACAAGCACCTTTTCCTAGATTCATAATCATTGAATCTAACAGAGCTCCAATTACTAATTTATCACCCTTCATAATAGAAAAAGTAATATCAACAAACTTAACGCCAATCATTGTCAAAAAATTTAAAAGTCAAACTTTGCTTGTCGAGGTGGAAAAGAGGAAACACGCTGATTTTCTACTGAAAATGACAAAGTTTCACAATATCAGTGTGAAAACTTACCCTCACAAAACCCTGAACGTAAGTAAAGGGGCGGTGAAAAGTAAAGAACTCTCATTATACACAATCGAAGAAATAAAAAGAGAGCTAAAATGCAAGGTGTGACTGAAGTGAAAAGAGTATCGATTAAAAAAGAAGGGAAAACAATAGAGACGAATACATATATAAAGCAGTTTAACACCCCAAAAATACCCGAAAAAATAAAAGTTGGCTATACAATGGAGAATGTCGAGCAATACATAAAAAAAAACCTGTTGCGGAGCCGATAAGCATGTCGACCCCGCAAATGATTTAAGTTTAATGCGTGCGAGTAGTGACAGCCAAAGACAATGAAGGGAACAAAGGCAAGGCAACAGATACAACAAAAGTGACGATTTATGGTCGGAATTACAAACGTGTGTGTAAAGTCCCTTGCGGTTGTATTTGAATCTTCAGCTAGATGAGTGATGTCGATAGCTGGTATGGTCGAGTCGTAGATGTGCGCAGCTGGATGTTTGATGAGGGTAGCTGGCGTAGGTCGAGTCGTGGAGATACAGCTAGATGTTTGATGCGCGTAAGCTGAGGTCGAGTCGTGGTTGGTAAATCAATATCCCGATTTTTGACTGTACGTTGGGTTAACCGGGGGTGTATCGATCTGGTTGCTAGTCCGTACAGCGAGTCGTACGTGGGCCAGATGTTGCAATGCTGGGGCAGTCCGTAACAGCGAGTCGTTACGTGGACTGGATGCTGCATTGCTGGAGCGTCGAGGTCGAAATCGGTGTTGGCAGCTTGGTCGTGTAGAGTCGAGCGAGTTGGTGACTAAGACTGAGCCGTGTCTTAGTACTACGGACCAAGTGAACGGACGGAGAAACCGTGGCTAAGGTTTGCCAGGCCTTAACACATACGAAGTCGAGCAAGCGGATCGGTGGAGCTAGGACTTTGTTGTGCCCCTAGCTGTGCGGGCGTATCGTTTATGGTAGCTATGGCTTTGCTGTGCCAAAGCCGTGCGGACGTATAAAACGGGAACTATGGCTTTACTGTGCCAAAGCTGTACGGACGTATCGGACGGTAGCTAAGGCTGTTTCGCGCCAAAGCTGTACGGGCGTATCGGACGGTAGCTAAGGCTGTTTCGCGCCAAAGTTGTGCGGGCGTATCGGACGATAGCTAAGGTTTTACGCGCCAAAGCTCTGCACTGTCGAGCGAACAGGCCAGGAGGCCGCATCTAAGATTGGCGTTATCTTAGCGCTGTGCAGACTCTTCAAATTCAATGTTCTTTCATTTGGCCCACGAAATTCTTCACCGGCCTATTAAAGGTTCATAGACGAAGTCTTCCTTTCGTCTTTGCATACATCGACGATATATTGTTAGCAAGCAGCTCACCTGAGGAACAACAACACTTCCGAGGGATATTCAAATGTCTTCATTATTTTGGTCTTAACATCAACACTTAAAAATGCATTTTCGGTGTGCCTTCAATCGAATTCTTTGGATACAAAATTGATAAAACAGTTGACACTCCTCTGCCTTCCAAAACAGAGGCCATCAAAAACTTTCCTGTCCCTACATCATTAAAAAAGCTAAGAAGATTTGTTGGCATCGTCAATACTTACTAGCTGAATTAACTGACGTCCTAAAGTCGAAGGACAGGGATATAAATCTTAACGAAAAAGCTTTAGAAACATTCAACACTGCTAAACAATCAATTGCAAATGATACAAAATTGGACAACATTAGCAGTGATTCCTCTGTCAATCAACCACAACCGGAAGTGCATGGAGAAGAATGATCTTGTGTATTTTGAAGAGTGCCACACGGTGGGAGTCGTATTGTTATGTCGGATAGGTGAGTTGGTCGTAGTGCAAGGCGGCGAATATGTGCGCAGTGAATCCAAGTCTTATCGCCATTTTCGTTTTCCACCTGGCTCATCATGTCGTTTATTTTTACGACTAAATTTTCCTATCCAGGGTAGATGTGATGACTGGGCTATGGTTGATTGTGGCCGATGAATTAAAACCTTGTCACCGACCTGTATTGGATCCTTGTTGGTGAGACAGTTTAATCTGGCTTCCATTTTATGGTCGGCTTCGTCGTTAGCTACGGTGACACCCTAACCCTAACACTAGCCTAAAGAGAACATTTATTTGCATGCCATAAGCTCCCGGGTCGTCGTTTGCAATCTCCCTTTTGTATAGTTTGGGCAGACCTATACTGGGGTGGCGACCAGTGATGGTGTTATGTGGAGATGCACCTGTAGCACTGTTAATCGTAGCATTGATGGATGAGGTGAAGGATTCAAAGACGTCTGTCCATTCACAGTTTCTGTCCTCGCATAGCATGTAGAGGGCATTCTTCATCGTGTGATGCTGCTGCTCAATATTTCCCGAGCTTTGCAGTCGCCAGGGACAGTGAAGTTCTGAAATAATGGACATTTGGCTGCAAAGTAAAGTGTGTGCCTCGATCGGATATGTGAAGTGTTCCTCTGTGGCGAAAAAAAACATTGGTACAGTCGACGGGCAGCGTCGATTGTTCGGTCCCTTGCACATAGTATGGCTGTGAAGTGTTGGCTGAAGCTGTCTAGGATAGTGAGGGTGTAGCGCTTGCCTTTGGAGTTGAGCATTGTGACGAAGTCTATAAAGACGAGATCAAATGGTCCCTTGCCTTCTTTACAGTAACCAATTGGCCAGCGTGCGCGCTTGCCGTAATTTCCCTTACATTTTGCACATGTGTCACAGGAATTCACATAGGCTTTAATGTTGCAGTTTTTGAATTCCCACCAATAGCTGGATAGGAGTTCAGGCATACGTGTAACGCCTGGTTGGTGCTCTCGTGAGCTTGGTGAAGGTATCTGGCACGAAGTTTATAGGGTACGACTAATTTAGGAGAGTGTTTACCGTCTCTTATCATTTAAACGGAGGTGCCTGGCTCCAGAAAAAATTAGTGCATGTGTTTCTTTAGGAGTGTTGCTCGGTGATCTTCGGGGTCGATGTGAATTCCAGTTGAGTCAACTGATTGGAGGGCTCTAATGATTTTCGAATTGGCGTCATCCTTCAGTTGTTCGGCTGTGATGCCTAGGTAGTTGCAATTCCTTTCAATAGGAATGATGAAGGTGGAGTGGTATGTGAAGAATGCTGGTTGTAACGGGGCTGTGTGTATCGTGTGTCATGAGGTCCTATTTACCAACCCCTCCGCTCGGGCAGGATATGACACAAGGTCAAATTTTAAGCGGAGTTTAACAGGTTTTAATTCAGAGTTTTCCTTCTCCTAGACTAGTTGCTGAAGGCTGAAGAACCTAGTCTGCCCTACTATTTACCATAGCTGGAGGGAGATAAGGGGGTTCATACCTTTCCCAAGGGTATTTGCCCGAAAGTGAACGTAATAACGCGACTGGAGTACGAACTCGCGTACTACGTGTGTCATGAGGTAAGCGTGCGTCTGAATTCAACTGTGGCGTGGCTGTTGTTTATTGAATTGGAGTCGAGTGTGTCGTGGCTGAGGATATTTTGACCGATCAGGATCGGTGTAGCCTCGGCTGTCATCAGCACGTTTATCTCTTTAAAAACGGGTGAGTTGTGATTGCCGATGTTAATGTCGTAGTTTAGTTTACCAAGGGCGGTGGTGCTGTTATTGTTCTCTTTCACGTGGATGTCGGAATGAGCTATGTGTTTTCTGGCTTCATTTGGCAGCTGAGAGATCGGCACAATGCAAGTGGAGCATCCAAGTTCCAAGTTTTGACTTGCCCGATCGCCAGCATCGCGCCCATGATTGAGAAAAGCGTGTCGACTGTCAGTTCTGCGTTGTTGTCAGTCCTGTATTTATTTTTTATGTGCACAGCAGCCTCTCTGAGGGTGTTTTCGAGTCGGCCGGCGAAATCAGTTAACTTTTCGCCGTCTCGCCGTTGTAGATCCCAAGCTCGACTAAAGTGTTGGAAATTGGTCATCTGGCTGCTGTGGGTCGCTATACGGTAGATTTTCAGTAGTTCGAAGGTGGATGTGTCCTGCTTGGAATCTACCAACAGCTGAAAATGCCGTGGTCAATTAAGTCCTTGGCTGCCTTAACAAATTCAACTTCAAAGCTAGGATAGATGGCAAGTTATGGTATGACGTTGATCGTATTGACCTTCTTTAGGACGGTGATGAACTGATTCACGTCATTTGCAGGGTTGAAGTTTTTTTTGTCTCATATCATCGCAAAAGGATTGTTGTCGCATTATTTGGCCATAGTTGTCAGTTTTCTGGGCTGTGGGTGGTGTTGTCTTTGTAGCAAGTTTTAGGGCATCCAACATCTTGTTTATATCAGTTTGTGTTTCTTTTACTCTTTCATCCAATGGACATGTTGGGCTGGTTTTCAAGTTGAATATTGAAGTTTTCTGTTCCTTGATAAGGGTGAAAAGTTCGGAGCGATGTCGTGAAATAAGTTACCTTCATTTGGAAGAAGCAGTTACTTCCCTTGTTTGAATAAAATAGGGGCTTCGTGAGTATACAGTCAGTATAGAGTCGTCGCGCCTAAAAGCTAAAACATGTCTACTCGTTGCCTCTCGCTTTTCTTATACAACTACTCGCAAATACTATAACATGGTGGCAGCGGTAAAAGACACGCATGGAATATTACACAGAAAGTAAAAAGACAACAGGAGTGCGGTTCTAAAGTCTGGCAACATTTTAAACTTCTTACCGGCTTTTGCGAAACAAGAAGCATCCATGTGCGGTAAAAAAAGACGTCATATTGGAATTTTTTTAGCTACAACCGTAAGTTGTCTCGAACTTCCTTTTCAAGTGCTTGTATTGTTTGAAATAATTATAGCAATAATTTCTAACCATACCTGTGAACTATTGATATGCTGGGAAACGCCAAATTTGGTGGAATTTCAAGCAACAGTGTGAGTTATTTTTCTCCGTGAAGGGCATTGCAGAGAACAAACAAGTTGACCACATTCTTTTGTTATTGGAAAAAGAAGGTTTAAGACGGTATAACTCATGGTCATTCGGAAAAGATACCGACAGACGCAACCTAGCGGTGATTTGGGAAAAGTTTCTAGAACAAATAGAGCCACAAATTAACTTTCGGATTGCACGCTTTTGCTTACAAAATTACTCGCAGAAAGAAACAGAAAACATTGACGATTTTCTGGCGAAATGTAGGCTTCAGGCGCAAAAATGCAAGTTCAGCGACGAACCTGAGATGGAAGAAAGAATAATTGACCAGATTATTGCCGGAACAAAATTCCCAGAACTAGAGAAACAGCGTCTCAGCAAGAACGAGGCAATGACCATGTCAGAAGTACTCAACACGTGTAGAAGTTACGAGGCTTCAATTAACTACATGAGACAAATGGACGAGCTACAAGGGAAATGCAGCAACCAAATGAGTGCAATAAAGCACAGACTTGAGGACACAGACAACTGTGGCAAATGTAGACTTTGTACGAGGATTTTTGTAGGATGATTTTAGCTGGAGATGAAATGGTTTGTTAGTAGCGAGGGAAAGTTTGTTATTAGCGAGGAAGAGTGTGTAACGTATGTGTGTTTACGTTGTGTTGTTTCCTCGCTGCGTTTGTAAGGTCCCTCGCTAATAGTTGTTAGGAAATAAAAGGTGGAGGAAGATGAAGAAGTAAGATGGCGAGAGTCGAAAGGTGTTTTTATGAATAGGTTTTTATTTTGCAGCATGGAATATTTGGGTTTGCTTTTGGTGCTGCAAGACTCGTGGAGAAGTTATGCTTATTGAGACAAAATTGAGTTATGAGAAGTTGAGATGGCAGCGTGTGTAGTCGGACGTGTGAGGGATTGTGTTGTTTGCATTTTTGACGAAAGACATGTTGCAGTTGTAGGAATTGAACTTTGGATGTCACCGTCAGTTTCGTGTCTGGTATTTGGGGAGAGTAGGCGTTATCTCCATGCGTGTCGAGAGCGGGATTACGCTCAGATCGACATAGCCAATTTTGGGGTGACATAAAGTTGTGCTTGTGCGAGGCATGTTGAATGCATCTAATTTATATTCAACTGGGATTCCTCGTAAGGAATCCATAAATTAGACGGGTTCCCTCGTGTGTGTCCATGTTGCTGTTGCTATTTTAAAGCCGCAGTGAGATGTCTGCACTGGGCGGCATTGTACAGCCAAAGCATCGCTATTGAAGAACGGCCAATGGGACGTCTGCAGTGGTCGGCGTTCTCCAGCCAAAGAGGATGTGTTTGGCAGTTCACCCGATTTGGTGGCCGGAAATGAAGGTCCGGGATGAATAGGATAAGTCATCCTGATTGGTTGAAATTAAGTGTCGAATTAAATTGTGCGCCAAACCAAAATACGAAATTTTTCTCTTCTCTACAACTTAACCATAAAAATGGGAACTGCCCTGCTCGAGGCAGCACTTGCTCAGCATGTGGACGCAAGAACCACTGGGCTAGGATGTGCCACAACAAAAATCTAAAAAAAACAAAAAAACGGACCGGCAGCCACAGACGAACAGGTCTACCAAACCAAAAGAATTCGCACCAATGCAGTATGCACATAAAAACCTCCAGAACTCTATTAAAGTTCAGGACTAGGTAGCGGACAAGTTCGAGAAAATGTCTTTTTATTCAATGGAAGACCACGGGAAAAAATGCTCTCAGATATTTGCCTCATTAGACATTATACTACCAAACAGGAAAGGTGTCCACGAATTAAAAATCAAGGTGGACACAGGCGCGGAAGGAAATACACTCCCCTTACGCACATTCCAGCAGATGTTTCCTGAACATGTAGACCGGAATGGACAACCACGTCCTGGTACAATACAAAAAGAAGCAGCAGTTCTTACGGCATACAACGGGTCTAGTATACCACAGCACGGACCCATACAAATTCAATGTGCCTACAAGGGTGAATGGAGGCGCGTGAAATTCTACATAGTGACCTCCAATGGACCTACCATACTAGGTTTACCCTCCCTTCAAGACTTAAGACGAGTTACCCTACACTGTTCCATTCAGAGAATAAAGTGTGCCCCAGTCAATCATGAGACAAATACCCCAGTTACTCCATCAAACAATTCAACAATCAACTCTACGAAAGACCTGATTGAAGCATTGTTATATGATTACGGAATGAATTTTTTATATTAATCATTTTTTGTATTTTTGCTGTTGTTGTCCTGAGCATTGTAATTTCATTGGTCAAGTCGACATGAGGAGGAGGGATTCATTAAGTTTTTAAAAAAAAATTTGTTATCTATAACAAAATGATTTTATTTTGTGGGGAGGAAAGGTGTGTTATATAATTACGGAATGATTTTTTTATATTAATCATTTTTCGTTAATTATATTTTATCATTCAGTTTGGTTGGGCTTTGAACTATTCGGCTTTTAGTTCAGGAGCACAGACATTGGGTACAGTCTACGCTCGTGCGCAGAGGACATGACAATCACAGTTATCATAATAAACCCCAGATAGGAAATGAAATGTAAATGACGTCATACCCGGAAGCGATGGACTGAAAATTTGGGTATTTTGAAAAACAGTCAGTTGGAGACAAGATGCCGACTTGAGAGCCAGCGGCAGACAGAGGGCTTTGGGCCCTCAGTGACCCACGGATGAGCAACCCAGCCAAGATGAGGAAGAAGTGCTGCTATGGGCAGAAGAACTTGGGGTCAATATAGCAGTCTGTTCCTGTCTCCAGCTCATCTCTCACACACAACACACATCACCCTTTCGAGAATAAAGTGTGAGAGATATATTTTTATAAAGAAGTGTGTTCGTTCGTTCGTTTATTGAAGTTCGTATATTATCGGTTGATTGTTTCTGCATATATTTGTATTATGTATATGTATGTGGCTATACAACAGAATATCCGGATCAATTTGATCGGATCGGTAACTTCGCAAGGGAGTACCACATCGTACTTCGACCAGACAATCACCCGATAGTTCATACACCCAGGAAATGCCCCATCCATATGAGGAACGAAGTAAACAGGACTAGATGAGATGATATCACAAGGAATAATCCAGAAAGTCGATGAACCAACAGATTGGATTAGCAGTATTGTGTATGTGCGCAAGAGCAACGGCAAACTCCGCCTATGCTTAGACCCCAAAGATCTAAACAAGGCCATCATGCGTTGCCACTACAAAACTCCAACTATGGAAGAGCTCTCACACAAACTGTCCGGCGCCAAATTCTTCTCCAAGCTGGATGCAAAAAATGGCTACTGGTCTGTCAAGCTTGACAGGGAATCATAGTTGCTAACTACTTTTAATTCTCCTTTTGGAAGGTACTGTTTCCAAAGGATGCCCTTTGGCCTAGTTATGTCTCAGGATGTGTTCCAGCAGAGGATGGACATGATCATAGGAGAGTGTAATGGAGCTTTAGCGTTGATTGATGACGTTATTATCCATGGAAAAACCAAAGAGGAGCACGACCTCAACTTGCGAAAGCCGATGGAGACAGCACGAACTGCAGTACTAACATTTAACAGTAACAAATGTGCTATCAACCAGGAACACGTCAGATTCTTCGGTGCTATATTCGACAAGAACGGGATACATCCAAATCCCCCCAAAATAGCGGAAATAGAATCACTCTCCAGTCCAACTAATATTACAGAGCTACGGAAGGTACTAGGAATTATTACCTTCATGGCACCATTCAGACCTCACAGCAAACCCCTGGAAACTTCTAAGAAAAGATACTGACTATGATTAGAACAATAGCCACCAGAAGTCGCTGCAAGAAATAAAGGACTTAATATGCAAGGAAATGTTACTAAACTATTTCGACCCTTCTAAAAAGTCCGTAATACAAGTAGACGCATCATCTAGAGGCTTGGGAGCAGCCCTAATCCGAGAAGGCACACCCATAGCTTTTGCTTCAAAATCCCTGACCGAAACAGAGCAGCGCTACGCCAATATCGAGCGGGAGCTCTTAACTGTTGTATTCGGCTACGAACGATTTCGCACATATATTTACGGGTGTGCATTTGAAGTCGAGAGTGACCACAAGTCTTTGGGAATGATCTGACTTAAGAACCTAACAGCAGCACCTCCCCGACTTCAACTGATGTTGTTAAGACTACAAGAGTATGACATGATCATCACATATCGACCAGGCAAAGAGATGCTACTGGCAGATGGACTATCCAGACTTCCCAACAAAAACAAAGAAGTCATTGACTTAGACGTTAAAAAGATTTCGTACAATTCTCGACTGAAAAATTAACTCATCTGCCAAGCAACTAATGCCGACCCAATATTGTGTGAATTAAGGGTACGGATTCTTCAAGGCTGGCCAGAATCTCGCAGAGAACTACACAAAGACCTTCAACCCTACAGGTCATATCGAGATGAGCTCTCTATTGAGAATGGTATCTTGCTTAAAGGAGACAGGATACTGATCTCCCAAATCAATGCAGACCGAAACATTGGAAAAAATTCATTATGGTCATCAAGGAAGCGACAAATGCAACCTCAGGGCAAAAACCTGTGTTTTCTGAAGTGGCATAAACAGCGACATAGACAAGATAGTGCAGCAATGCGCCATCTTTCAAGAACTCCAGAAGTCCCAATCTGCAGAGTCTCTAATGCCACATGAGATACCAGTACGATCATGGCAAATCGTGGCTATTGATATTTTCAACCTCAACAGGCACAATTACCTTCTCACTGTGGACTGCTACTCAAAATACCCCTTCATCCGCAAATTAAGGGAATTCTCCAGCAAGGAAGTCACGGATTTTACCAAGCAAATCTTTGCTGAACAAGGAATCCCGGAAAGGTTTATCAGCGACAATGGACCTCACTTTAGCTCTCAGCAGTTCAAAGAATTTGCTAAAGGATGGGATTTTGAGCATATCACCTCTTCTCCGAAATACCCCCAATCAAACGGCAAAGCAGAACGGTGCATAGAGACCATCAAGGGAGCCATGAAGAGGACCATACTAGACAACCTAGACATAGACATGAGTCTTCTGTGTCTCCGATCGACTCCAGTGGATCATGTAATCCCATCCCCAGGAGAACTACTATTGAATCGGAAGCTGGTCAGCAATCTTTCCACAAAATGCACGAACAGAAATGCCCAAAAAGAGGAATTTCAAGAGCGCCTACTCCATTGACTATTGTTGCAGAAAAACCAACACGACCAACATGCAAAAGATCTATCCAACCTCAACACAGGGCAACTGGTGAGAGTACTAGACCATGGTACGAGGAAGTGGACTCCAGCAATTGTCAGACAAGCATGCACTGAACCACGATCCTACATCATCGAAACCTCAACAGGACAAGTTCTTCGCAGAAACCGTAGGCATCTCAAGGAAGATGTCAGCAGTCCTAATAAGATACTGACGTCTCTCCATAATACACCCATCCATCACACTAAGCCTCCACCCCCTAACATTCCAAACACACATCCTACAGAAAAACCTAACATACACACTGACATTTGCACGCCATCTGAAGTAACATACAGACATGCACATCAAACGCAGCCAAGCGATAACACACCATCAGAAACAATTACTAGATCGAGTCGTGTCATAAAACCTCCCCAAAAGTACAACCTATAGAAAGTGTTCATACAAAGCTTTTGTTTTTCAGTGAACTAACTGAACCCTGCCTGAACCATATTTCTAATGAAAGGGGTATGTCATGTCATGTGTTACCTTCCCTTGAAAGAATCAGTTACTTCCCTTGATCGAATAAAAAAGAGGGCTTCGTGAGTATACAGTCAGTATACGGTCGTCGCGCCTACACGCTAAAATATGTCTGTTCGTTGTCTCTCGCTTTTCTTATATACCTACTAACAAATACTATAACCAACGAGTTAACTTTGTGAAAACCATATCTCTCTTGCTGTTCTCTTCTGACACCGGTGTTATAAATAAGCGTATGGTTGCAAGGAAAGGACAAAACACAGAGTTGCAAATCAAACAAGAAGACAAATGAAAACTTTAACAATCATATTAACAAACAAGAAACAAAGGTTTAAACAATTGTGTTGGTGAACATAAGAATGTCTGTGAAATTGAGAAGAAAATGTTCGTAGTTGTATTGATAGGAACGGGTTAATTTTAGGAAATTTGATGTGTGTTGAATGGTAGTGAAAATCTAGAAGTAAAATGTTCCAATATTTGTGTTGGTAGGGGTGAGTCACAGACTTACGTGGTCAACTAAAGTTTATGTCGATTGGGAAGGAGAAACGTTGGCGTTGAAAAGGTGGAATGTTGATGGGGTGGTGATTCTCGGGTCAGACAAGTTTGTGTGATATTGAATGCTGCAGGCGTCACGGTCAATGTTTTTTTCTCGATGTGTCGGAGCCGACTGACTTTTGAACTTTCGTTGACCATTTTATAGTCGCGTTTTGGGTCGAATTGGCTCCAAAAACTTTGATGGGGAAGATTGCTGATTGGGTGGAAAAAAAAGAAAAGTATCTTTTAAATTGTAAATATAAAGTTACATTTCAACCGACATGTTTTATTTATTTTGGTTTCAGCCATCGTCAAGACAACATACGTTTGTGGTGTTTGTTTATTTATTGTTCTTGCTTATATTGTTCCGGGGCCGATAAGCATGTCGACCCCGCAAATGAATTAAGTTTAATGCGTGCGAGTAATGATAGCCAAAGACAATGAAGGGAACAAAAGCGAGATAACAGATACAACAAAAGTGACGATTTATTCTCAGATTTACAAACGTGTGTGTAAAGTCCGTGGTGGTTGTATTTGGGTCTTCAGCTAGATGGTGATGTCGATAGCTGATATGGTTGAGACGTAGTTGTGCACATCTGGATGTTCGATGAGGGTAGCTGGCGTAGGTCGAATCGTGGAGATATAGCAAGATGTTTGATGCGGGTAGCTGTCGGTTGAGTCGTAGAATGCAGCTGGACAATCGTAGCGGGAAGCTGAGGTCGGTCAAGTCGTAGAATGCAGCTGGATGATCGTTGCAGGCTGCTGAGGTCGGTCGAGTCGTTAAGTGCGGCTGGACGATCGTTGCGGTAAGCTGAGGTCGGTCGAGTCGTTGAGTGCAGCTGGACGATCGTTGCGGGCAGCTGAGGTCGGTCGGGTCGTTGAATGCAGCTGGTCGATCGTTGCGGGCAACTGAGGTCGGTCGAGTCGTTGAATGCAGCTGGTCGATCGTTGCTGGTAGCTGAGGTTTGTCGTGGTTGGTAAATCGATGTCCCGGTTTTGACAGTACGTTGAGTTAACCGGGAGGTGTCGATCTGGTTGCTAGCTCGTACAGCGAGTCGTACGTGGGCCAGATGTTGCAATGCTAGGGCAGTCCGTAACAGCAAGTCGTTACGTGGACTGCATGCTGCATTGCTGGAGCGCCGTGGCTGGTAGATCGATATCCCGGTTTTGACAATACGTTGGGTTAACCGGAGTATGTCGATCTGGTTGCTAGCCCGTACAGCGAGTCGTATGTGGGCCAGATATTGCAATGCTAGAGCAGTCCGTGACAGCGAGTCGTTACGTGGACTGCATGCTGCATTGCTGGAGCGTCGTGGTCGAGGTCGGTGTTGGCAGCTTGGTCGTGTAGAGTCGAGGGCTTTGTCGTGCCCCTAGCGGTGCGGGCGTATCGTTTACGGTAGCTATGCCATTGACGTGCCAAAGCCGTGCGACCGAGTCAGGACGGTAGATAAGGCTGTTTCGCGCCAAAGCTGTGCGGGCGTATCGAGACGGTAGCTAAGGCTGTTTCGCACCAACGCTGTGCGGATGTATCGGACGGTAGCTATGGCTTTGCCGTGTCAAAGCCGTGCGGATGTGTCGGACGATAGCTATGGCTGTGTCGCACCAAATCTGTACGGACGTATCGGACGGTAGCTAAGGCTGTTTCGCGCCAAAGCTGTGCGGAGGTATCGAGTCGATAGCTAAGACTTTGCGCGCCAAAGCTGTGCGAACGTATCGGACGGTAGCTAAGGCTTTGCGGTGCCATAGCTCTGCACTGTTGAGCGAACAGGCCAGGAGGTCACGGCTTAGATTGGCGTTATCTTAGCGCTGCGCAGATAGCGAAGCGGTAGCTAAAGTCTAACTCGTGCCTTTAGCGCGGCCAAACGGACGAGCAGAACCGAGCGTTGATTAAGACCGGCTGGTCTTAGGAGTCCTCTTCGTGTTTGCCTCCTGGCCGTCTACTTCGACTGGTCGTTAAGGACCGTCGAGATACTCCAACCCGCAGAAGAAGACCTCTTATGGTCCTTAAAAGGACCTTTAGCGTATATCAATGTGATGAGAAAAAAAGGGATGTATCTGCCACTAGAGGTGGCGATGAGGTGAATGCAAGCACGATAACGTAGGATTCGACCTCGTGGAGCCGAGTGGCCCCTGAGAGCGTCCGCAAGGACCTCTGAATTTTTCGCCGCCGAAGCCTTGTTCACTTTTCGCCGCCGAAGCCTTGTTCATATGAAAAGAAGGCAACACTACTTCCGTAAATAGAAAGTTCTTTGATAAAAAAAATGGACGTAGAAAATAAGTACTTCTTTAGCCTGGTATAGGCTAGCGAAGCTAATTAATTCCATTTTTATAGAATTATTTCCGACAGAAGTGTTTTGTAAATGTTGATAGATGTTATTTTATCCCTTTTCTTCGCTGTAACGGCAGGTTAAGGTCGAAAAGGGCTTCGTCATTTCTGGCCGTACCTGGATGTAATTTTTCTAGGGCGAACGAGTAATCCGATCTGTTTATGTTTGTAGGCAGGTCGCGGCAATATAAACTCAGTGGTCAAAGACCCAAACACATTCCGGTCGCGTGCCGGACTGTCAATGCTCAATGGCAGACTTGAGACTGAAAGAACAGTGGTTTCAGCTGGGCCGGGCCGGGCTACCTTCGAGTGGGCGAGCTGCAACATTGACACCTTTGTCCTCCTTGTATAGCACTGAACCTTGTTGTCCAGTTAAAGCTATAATCAGGCATATGTGCCTGAACCCATTTTTGGGTCCAAGTCCAACAAGGCTCATCAGGCCCACATTGCCGATGACCAGCATAATCCAGCTGAGCTCGAGCCTCAGCTCGAGCCGAACCTTCCTATCCCCTAAGCCCCAACTATAATTAACCCTCGGATCAATGACCTTGTGTCAAGTCCCGTCTGGTGGGAGACTGAAACAAATATCACATTCCAGCCGCGTGCCGGACTGTCAATGCTCAGTGACAGACTTGAGGCCGATAGGCCCCCGGTTTCGGCTGGACCGGGTTACCTTCGGGTGGGTGAGCTGCATTATTGATACCTTTAACATGCTTTTATAGCATTAGATCTCTCCGTCCAGTTTAAGCTATAATCAGGCATCTGTGCCAGGACCCATGTCCAGCTTGGCTCATCAGGCTCACATTGCACTATGGGCCGATAACCAGCATAGCCCAGCAGGGCACGAGCCTCAGCTCAGGCCTGACTTTTCCCTCTCCTATCCCCCTCAATAATTCGACCTTCGAGTCATTTGACTTTGTGTAAAATGGTTGGAGGCAGAGACAAATATCACATTGCGGCTGAGACAGTCTGCAGAAGCTTTTCTGCACCCTGTCTGGCATCCGTGCCTGACTGTCAATGCTCCATGGTAGACTAGCGGCCGAAAGGCCCCCTTCTTCGGCTGGACCACCTTTGGGTAGGCGAGCTATATTATTGACACTTTTGACACTCTTGGTCCAGTTTAAGCCCTAACCAGGCATCTGTGCTTGGACCCATATTTGGGTCGATGTCCAGTCAGGCTCATCAGGCCCACATTGCACTAAGTGAGCCGATGACCAGCATAGTCCAGCAATTCCTGCATCCTCAAGCTAACAGCACCTGCATACCAGCTCTAGCTTCGCCAGCAGCAGTTCCTGCACCCTCAAGCTACCAGCACCTGCACACCAGCTCCAGATTCACCAAGTAGCAGTTCTTGCACCTTCCAGCAACCAACACTTGCAGACCGACTCCAGCTTAACCCAGCAGCAAGCCCTACACCAACATGTAACAGCACCAACTGCAGACCAGCTCCAACTTCACCGAGCAGCGGACTTCTGCATCACCATTGCTCGAGTTAACACAACACACCGAATGCACATCAATACATCTCCAATTAACCACTGCACAACCGGGTCTCCAATCATCCAGCCACTACAACCAACTGAATTTTCGGACCCGCGACAGGACAGTGCGCACACCAATTCAGACTACATCCTCCTCCCTGAACAGATCAATTTTTATTGTTATCGATTCTTGGCGTTTCGAATTAACCATCTTGTCTTTGTCACTTTTGCCTATGTATTAAGATATGCAAATGAGACACCTGAATAAATAGAGCAAACCTCAGGCACTTGGTACCGATTTCCAAAGCATAACAATGGCGTCGCTAATAGGATGTCTGACTTCACTCGACGATCCTGAGTATGTGGAAACATGGTTAAGATGCTTTGAGATGCTTGCCCGGGTAATGAAACTAAGAGACAGACGAAGTGAAGGGAAACAAAATGAAATTACTGATATGTTCCTCGCAACAGCTGGGTACGAAGAAATCCAAGAAGTTTCAGCGATAGCCTACCGAAAAAATCTAGAAGAGCTGACTTTCAAAGAAATTGGCGAGGTAATGAAAAGGAATATCAGACCAAAGAAAAGGTTAGTCATCGCGGAAAGAACAACGTTTCTGGAAACAAGACAGCACTCCGACGAGTCTATTGTACAATTTGCACACCGATTGAAAGAAAGAGCTAGATATTGCGAATTTGAAAGTATAACCAACAACAGAACGAAAGAGAAGCTTAAGGCACAAACAAATACGAAATTCTATGAAAATACTGTGGCGAACGGCATGTCAGGGAAAAATAATTGCCCAGCCTTCGGTAAGACATGCTCTATTCGCAAAAGAAAAAATCACGTGCAGATGCAAGAAAAAAGTTGAGGAAGTTAAAGACACGCAAGTGGATAGAGGAGGGGCTGAATTTTCATGCTAAACACACCAACAAAAACTAGAGAAAACGTAAAAACAAATGGGAACTATTTCCACATGCAAGTAGATACGGGCTCTAACATAACACTTATTCCAGTGAACTTTTGGCAGGATTTAGGAAAGTCAAAGTATAAAAAGTCAACCTTGCAACCAAAACAATTCGATCGTACCATAATCAAAATATTAGGCACCTTCGAAGATACGTTTGAAACTAAGAATCGCTTTGAGATTTTACCTATTACAGTGATGGCATGTACTAAAGACAATGGACTGCTAGGTGCAGATGTATTAAAAGTTGACACATCGAAATTAGTTAATTCAATGAAGTCGGAAGAACAAGAAATAGGATTACTAAAGGGTTATAAAGCAAGCATTCGCTTAAAAGAGAACAACCATCCTAGATATATCCAAGCAAGACAATTACCCATACATATTTTACCTATTGTTGTGTCAAAGCTAAAAAAACGATTCAGCAGGGTATTCTGGAAAAGGGTTACTCATGGGGGAGCGATTGGGCGTCACCAATAGTTGTTGTTAAAAAGACCGATGGGGATATTAGAATATGCAGTGACTACAAAATTGGCGTCAACCTCTTGATATGTTCGGATTCGTTTCCCTTACCGAATATCGAAACCGCCAGTCACAAACTGGCAAATATAAAACACTTTGTGAAAATCGGTTTAAAGTCAGCCAACAACCAGATCGAAATAGACGACAAATATAAAGAAATTACCACACTGAACGCAACCATGGGATTATTGAGATGGTTTTGCTTGCTGTTTGGAATTAAAACTGCTAGTCATACTTTTCAAAGAGCCATCAAGAAAATCTTATTTGGAAAAGTGGACAACTTAATAATATTTCAAGACGAAATATACCTGGGAGCCTGAACCAGAGAGGAAATAAAGAGTAAAACAGAACAATGTCTACGGAGATTAAAACAGGCAGGTATGACAATAAATAGAGACAAATACAAATTAGAATGTGAAAAAATATCTTATCTAGGATATCAAATATCTAAAGAAGGAATATCTTCTAAAGAACCAAGAAAATTCGGAGGATAGAATTATACAATGGGTGGAGACGGACGTACTATCTTGCAAAACACTCAGCAAAGAAACCCAACAAGACCCGATACTAAGCAGAATAATTGAGCTCATAAGAAAGAATGTATGGAGTAACTGTACTATAGCGGAAAGACCTTTCAAAGAAGCACGACATAAGTTAACGGTAGAGAGGGACGTTATACATAATGCAGAAGCAAAATTTTAAGGAAGGACATAATTAAAAGCATGGACAACGATATTCATAGCGAAGTCGCTGCGACACAAAGAAGACTGAGATTACAGGCTAAGTGGCCGGGATATTGTAAAGATGTTGAGGAACACATAAGAAGATGCCCTAAATGTACGGAGATCAAAACATTTAAACAAACTAAAATACATACGTGATCGAAAGAGGAGGCACCATGGACAAGAGTCCATAAGGACCATGCACATATCCTAGATCTTGGTTAATTTTTTTTTATCTTGCTAGATTCCTTTTCAGGTTGGCTGGGAATATTAAAGGTGAGAGACAGGAAAGCTACTACTTGAAGACGAATATTGAGAACAATATTTGCAAGAAGTGGAGTACTTACTACCATTGTCATGGACAATGCACCAGAATTCTACGATGAAAGTTTAGTGTCGTGGTTAAGGAAAATAGGGTGTATGCCATACAAAACATCCCCATACCACCCTCAGTCAAACGGCATAGTCCAAACTGTAAAAATGGGTTTAAAGGCATGTTCACCTTTTAACCAGAATATTGAGGCATACATCCCTAATTTATTCTCAAGTTATTGAACGATTCCTCATGCGGATAAAAAGCAAAACCCATCAGCATTAATGGGCAGACATATTAGAGCCCCAATAACTGTCATTTGCCACAGAGGAGAAAGTTTGATATAAAAAAAATAAGGAGGCAGAGCCATAGAGAGCGAAGTTCATTCTACAAAAAGAATAGAACACGTCTGTACTAGAAAAAAAAAAAAAAAAAAGGCAGCCAATATAAGCTCATGCTGACCAATTTAGAGCCAGGTTCTAGTCGGAAGATGAAGAAATGCCCGAGGAGGAAAACGAGGAAGCTGAGGAAGAGGAAAATGAAACAACAAAATATAGAGGAAAGCAGGAAGGACGTAACAGATTTAGAAGTAGATGAAGATAGACCAAGGTCTCAGTTAAAAAGGACAAAAGAACAAATGCAGAAGTGGCATAGACCTTCCAGAGTAATCACGAGAAATGATAGACTACATAAGGGCGTCAAACCAAGCAGGTTCAGGAAAGTGTAGCATGGTATGCAAATAAGACTCCTAAATAAATAGAGGAAACCTCGGGCACCTAGTACCGAGAAATCACGAGACTTGACTCAGCACGGTTCCGATTTCTGTCGAATACGCAAGAGCTTACATCAGTGACCTCCCCTGACAATCCAACCATTATCGTTTATTTTTGTTTTAGGGCGGGACAAGCCACGTTTGTTTTTTTGTTCTTTTTCTTTGTTATACACTTTTTTTTCACTCGAACACACCTCGCTTGAGACCAGTATTTCATTCCATTTTTTAAAAATTCAGTTTCATATCAATTCGCAGCTCACAAACAATAGGCCCCTCCTCCTAGTAGCCTCAAGCAACTATTGAGTCCCACTCATAACCAAACCTTTTCGGAACAAATGATCTGGAAGCCCCCTCTCAGAAGCCGGAATGGTCGGCTCTATCAACACCATCGACACCAGCTAAAAAGACTTTGTCCACGGCCAGTACTATCCAGCCCGACCAAAGAATCACTGAACAAACAGTAACACCCGCTCCCTGGTAACAAAAAAGAAAAACAGCAGAAGACTATGCGAAAGATAGGGTGGCCAAATATGCCCAATATTTCGAAAAAGATAGGATCCTGCCAATACCAGAGCTTGTCGAGGCAGCAGAGCAGAAAACCTTATCCTTCATCCTATCAGACTTGAGAGCCAGGAGATTGGCCAGGCTAAAGAAAGAGACATTCGAGGATCTCTTAAAGACTGCGGGCATCCCATGTCGATACTTTTGCAGGTGAAGTTTAGCATTGTGGGACGTCCTGCTGCCTTCGGAGGATCTAGCCAAAAATCTGGCCGTGGACACAATAACTAAGAGGTTTTCCGGCTTCAGCTGGAATACAAAGGCCACAGGAGAATTAGAGTCACTGTGTGCGACGTCCCGATCGAGCTCAATGGAGATATCCTTGCCGCCTATCTTAGCGATTATAGCGACGTGGAAGAAGTTTTGCCGGTAAGATCGGCAGCTGGGACGGCACACTGTGACTACATAATGAATATGTGCCTGAATAGGGAGGGCTTCCAAGCCTATAAGGATCAAAATATGATGGTGGTCGTTGAAGGCAGGATATTCTCTGTTGGGCTTGCGAGTAGTTTGGCCATTTTGCAAGATCGGCAGCTGGGGCGGCACACTGTGACTTCATAATGAATATGTGCCTGAATAGGGAGGGCTTCCAGGCCATCCCTCATATCATAGCCTATAAGGATCAAAATATGATGGTGGTCGTTGAAGGCAGGAGACTCCTCTGTTGGGCCTGCGAGTAGTTAGGCCATTTTGCAAGATGCTGCACTCAAAAGGCCACCAAACCCACAGTAACATCAACAGCAACAACAGCAGCAACCTCGGCAACCTCACCAAGCAAGTCAGATCTAGAGTCTGGGTATCATCCCGATAAAGAAGTTTGGACCCAGGTAATCTGTAAAGGGAGGAAATTCCATCCTCCCCAAAACAAGGCAACAACAACAACTACAGAAGCAATAGCAGAAGTAACAACAGCAAAAGCAACAGCAGCAGTAACATCCAAACCACCAGCATTAACAGAATCATCACTAGTCAAACATAAAAAGAAAAAGAAAAAAAAAAGAACGGCCGAAGGAGATGGAGACCTCAACCAATTTAAAAAGGAAAAGGGACAGTAGGGATAACCTCACAAAAGAAGAAAAAACTATGTAAGGAGTCTCAACCCAAACCCCACTCACAAGCTCAATCCTAACCCCAATCACTAGTTCAGTCACAACCCCAGTCAAAACCCCAGTCACCTCCAAAACAGCCTTCATCATCGATATCACTTCAACACCCCCTTTTCTATCCCTCCAAACCCCTTTAAATCAAACATCACCCCTCCCCTCAAATCAAACTTCACTCGCACTGGAACAATCATCTGCGTCTCCCTTCTCTCTTACACTGCCCTCTCTCTCCTCTCTCTTATCTCCCAGGCTGTTCTCTCGGTCTCATTCAGCATCAAGACAGCCGAAAGAAACCCTCGGATTCACCAAAAACGTGTCACAGAGCCAAGTTGGCCTCAACGAAGGACCGACAAGGCCTCCCAGGACTATCACTGTGCTCTGTGGAGTCTGAGGAGCCCCCCCTACCGCGCAGGTTTTCAGCTCCGCAGAGCAGTAAAATCACTCATGAATTTGGACTTCATTGGAAGAAAGAAAGTAGCAAACCCTTACCAATTCAGGGGTGCACCCATGGTGACCACCTTTGTTCGTTCAGCCGGTAACCGCGCGAAGACTGTGGGGAACTTCTTTGAGAAGGCCAGTCGGGTGGATATTAGGTTGGCGGAGTTGGAGCACCGCTCCTTGAAAAAAATGTCATTTTGTTCGGGAAGGGTCCACATTTATGTTCATCCTTGTTTTTATTGGTCCCTAAAGCTGCAGTGTCTTCTAGATGTCGGAGGAGTGTCCAGAGACGGCTGAGTCACGACTGGGCTCGGCATCGGATCTCTGAGGCACGCTGTCGGCACTTACTCACTTCCAACGACTTCCGGACCATAGTCGACAGTGAGTAAGGTAAGTAGGTTTGATGTCTCTAAACTTTGCCACTTTGAATGCGAGGGGACTGAGGGATTCAAGCAAGTGTGCGCTTGCTTGGTGAACTCTCGAACCTCTGTGTGAATGTTGTTGCAGGGCAAGAGACTCACCTCAGTTGTGCAGAAGATTGTCGGGTGCTGAGAGACGACTTTGAGGTCTCTTCAGCATTCGGCTGCTGCTATAGCGCTGGGATCTCCCTGCTAGTTAGACGCAGCCTTAATGCGATTGTCAATCTTGTCTTTGCAGGTGACGGAGGCCGGTTGGTTGTGGCCAATGTTGCCGTTAAAAACTTTGAGTTTCGGGTGGTCGCAGTTTATGCGCCCAATAGCATTAGCGAGAGACGCTCCTTTTTCCGACGGTTGAAGCTGTTTCTTGACGACTCGAAGCGGCACCTATGGTGTATGTAAAGAAAAAAAAAAGAACCGAAAATGTGCAGATTTTTCAACTGGATTAGATGACTGAATTAAAGACCACATATAACCCGCTACCTTCACCGGAAGATATTTTCTCTTGGCTAAATAATGGCAAAGTGTTTTCTAATATAGGTCTGTCTGAGGTATATCTACAAGTGAAAGCAGACGAAGAGTGATCCAAGTTATAAGCGATTAACACACATAAAGGGCTTTTCAAGCTAAATCGTCTTCCTTTTGGATTAAAAGTTGCTCCCGGCTTTTTCCAGCAAGTAATGAACACTATTTTAACTGGACTAGAATTTGCCACAGCGTGTCTAAATGACATCCTATCCAGGTGTGAGAACAACAAACAGCACCAAAAACATATCAAGGCAATGTTCCAGGAGATTGATGAATATGGCTTCAAGCAAAGTTCAGAGAAATATGAGTTCTTCATGAAGCAAATAAGATATTTAAGTAAAATAATTCACAAGAACCGTAGAAGACCGGACCCAGAAAGAGTCGAAGCTGTTAAAAATATGCTATCACTAAACAACGTCACTAATCTTCTGGCGTTTTTAGGCTTGGCTAACTATTATAGTATGTACATTCCCAAAATGTATGATCTTAGAGCTCCATTGAATGACCTACTGAAAAAGGGTGCAAAATGGATTTGGTCTAAAGAATGCGAAGACACTTTCTAGAAAATAAAAAGCTATCTGTTATCAGATATATCGTTAGTTCATTTTGACCTTACAAAAGAGATAATTGTTGCAGCCGACGATAGCAATTATGGGATCGGAGCGGTAATCCTCCACAAGTTTGAAAATTGGACTACAAAGCCCATAGCTCATGCGTCCAGAACCCTATTTCCTGCAGAAAGAAGTTATAGCCAGATTGAGAAAGAAAGCCTGGCTATAATCTACGCGATTAAGAAATTTCACAGGTTCATCCTTGGGAGGAAATTCACATTACTGACAGATCATAGACTGTTGTTAACAATTTTTGATTCAAAAAAGGGTATACCCCATCCACACCGCCAACAGGTTACAACGCTGGGGAATAATCTGGTTGAACAACAACTTTAAGATGGAATTCCTATCATCGAAAAACTAGGACACGCCGATGCTTTGTCGAGATTGATCCCAAAATTTTCAGAGCCGTTAGAAGATATGGTGATAGTTCCCTTAAATGATGAAAAGGAATTATCCGTATTATGATGCAGTACAATTCGGGAGTTACCTGTGACTCTAGAAGATATAAAAAGAGGATCTGAGCAAGACGAATTCATTTAAAAAATGAAGAAACAGGTATGGCTGATTGAAAGACAGAAAAAAAGGATCAAGTGTATCAATTTATTCAATCCATGAGTAAGTACTACAATAAGCAGATATAGTGGCAATACCTGATACACTGCAAAAGAAAATTCTGAGAGAATTTCATATAAGGTCATCCAGGCATGACAAGAATGAAGTCATTAATGCGTAGCTATAAGTACTGGCCTAGTATAGATCAGGATATTGAAAAAATGGTAAAAGAGTGTAGAGGTTGTCAACTTGCGGCAAAAGCAACACCCATAAAAATTTTGCCAAGACCTTATAACAAAGTCAAATTGTTGGTTTTTTGCCTTGTTATTTTAAGATAAGGAGTAAAACAAATGAGTTGACGGGAGTATTGATGAGTTCCAAAAACTTTAATGTCAGCTTGAGAGATAACCTTGTACTATGAGTCGTACAAAGATAAGAAAGCAGTTGCGGATGTTAGAGTAGGAATAAAGCATCCAAATTGAAGCCTCGATGACCAGTTGGTCTAGAAGGAAGGAATAAATGTTAAAGGAATGGTCTTCTATAGAAAACAATGGTCCAAAAATTGAATGCACTCTCCTCATGTTGATGTTGGTCTGTTCTGCAGTTAGAATGAGTGAAGAAGAGAGAGAGGGAGAGAGAGCGTTTACACAGCCTTTGATATCGCCCGGGAAAGTCATCCGAGCAGAATGGTATAACGCATTCTCATTGGACGAAAATATGAAATCGAAACCTCAACGGCCAAAATAATTCCCGCGCCAGATAATGAATTTGAAATTATTTCTTTCTGCTACAACCGAAAACGAGGTAACACATCGACTACGCTGGACCTCTAAATGGTCACTATTACCAGGTAATTGTAGATAGTTTCTCCAATTGGCCAGAAATATTCAAGTGTAGACATCCGACATCGACAAATACTGTAAATGTTTTAAATAAGTTTTCAGTCGTTTTGGAGCGCTAAAAACTTTGATTAGCGACAACGGGATGCAATTTACCGGCAGAGAATTTAAGAATTTCTGCACATCCTTATCCATAGACCACATTACGACCACTGTTTATCATCCTAGATCAAATAGGCGAGCGGAGAGATTTGTGGACACTTTAAAAAAAGCTCTAAGAAAGAATCAAGGCATGGACACTGATGAGAGAAGTATGCAAAAGTTTTTAGCGGTTTACAGAATTATTCCCAATCTGAACAGAAATTCAGGCCTTTCACCAACCGAACTGATGTTCGCAAGAAAAATTCGGTCAGTTTCTGACAGGCTGTGGCCTAGTCCAACAAAAAAAAAAAATTGTAAAAAAAAACTTGCGATAAAATTTTACAAACCAGGAAACAGTTTTCTACAGAAATTACAGGGATGGGAAAAGCTTTTGGGAAGATGGAATTATCACTAAAAGACTTGGCAGAGTGATATACATGACCAAAGGAAGAAGATTCGAATGTGAGAGATATTTAAATCAGTTAAGGCCAAGACGTATTAAAGATGACACAAAAAACCCCAAAAAACAGTGAAGAATTGTCAATGAAATTGATGTATGACGCATTCGAAATACCAGTTCCCATATCTTCACCAGAACTGATGGAAGTATTTCCAACCCCACCAGCACCGTGGACTGACAATATGTATTGTGAGCACGACATTATACCTGTCCTGACTTTGGGGATTAGTAGCATGTCTTACAATTCTTTGTCTATCTTATTGTACCTTTCTTGAAATAAAACCCTCTTTCTTTTATTTATGAATGTGTTCTTTCTTTCCACTCAAGTATCACTTTTTCTGATTGTATCCCTTTTAAGGACACAACAAAAAAACAGAAATTAAAAACATGGCCCAGAAATTGGTTATCCATATTATTAAACAAAAAGAAAACATGACTCAGAAAGTGGTAATCCATGCTATGAAACAAAAAGAAAATGTGGCCCAAAAATTGGTAATCCATGCTATGAAACAAAAAGAAAATGTGGCCCAAAAATTGGTAATCCATGCTATTAAACAAAAAGAACATGGCCCAGAAATTGGTAATCCATACTATAAAACATGAAATCATGCCCCAGAAATTGATAATCCATGCTATGAAACGAAAAGAAAATGTGACCCAGAAATTGATAATCCATGCTATTAAACAAAAAGAAAAAAACGGCCCAGAAATTGATCATCCATACTATAAAACATAAAGAAATCATGGCCCAGAAATTGGTTATCCATACTATAGAACATTAAGAAAACATGTCAAAGAATATTGAAATGTGTATTTGAAAATAAAATGAAAATCTGGCCCAGAAACTACTAATGCATACTAAAAAGTAAAATGAAACCATGGTCCAGAATCTATTTATGCATACAAGAAAATAAAAATAAAATAAAACTGGCAATGCATCGTAGAAAATTAATGGAAACCTTGGCCAGAAATTAGTAATGCACACCATGAATTAAAAAGAAAAGATGGCTCACAAGGCAGTTATGCATCCGATGAAACAAAACCAAAAATCATGGCCCAGGAACTGGTAATGCATATTAGAAAACAAAAATGTCCTTGCTCAGAAATAAGTAATCCAAACTATGAAACAAAAAGAAAACTTGGCCCAGAAAATGGTAATGTATACTATTAAACAAAAACAAAACAAAACAAAAAAAAAAACGTCGCCCAGAAACTGGTGGAGCACATAAAACAAAAAGAAAATCTGGCCCAGAAATTCCTTTCTAATCTCACCTCATTTGTCTTGTCTTCCAAGCACCAAATATTATGAGCACTTACACATTGTAGCATGGATTTTTTTCATTTTGCTGGTTTTTAGTCTTTTTATTCAATTCTTTTTCATATTTTTGTTGTTATATGAAAAATTCTACTGCATCAGATATATGAAATTGTAGCGTAAATTTCATATACGTCTACAAATATCGCACTCACATTTTTAAACCAATCAACAAACATTAGAACATTCTAGAAAAAAAGGATCCAAACAACATACACAAAATTCGCGCCCATAGATTTTTAAGCCAATCAACAAACATTAGAACATTCTAGAAAAAAAGGATCCAAACTACAATATACAAAATTCGCACCCATAGATTTTTTAACCAATCAAATACTTTCCCCCAAAAAAAACATTCATAGCCGTTTTGATCCTCTTAGGTGTTATAAAAAGAAAGCGATTGAACAATTCAACAGAGATCTAGCCGCTAACAACAAGGAACCTATGTTACGCTACTGGACTGCTTCCTCACCCACCAAAACACGAGAGACGCCACACTGTCTAGCAAAGACATTGCCATTTCCACTTACACCAAAGGCGAAATCGGCAACAACAACGACAACAACAACATTGTGAGTTCTTTGGTACATATTCTCACTGAATAATAAACCTTTATTTTATAGTTATTCAGATTTTGTTTTTGTTTTGTTCGGGAAATTACTTGCGAGGAACACGTACTGCCTCCAAACTTTATTTTATACTTGTGACACATCTCGCAGATATAACCCGACAATTGGTGACCGCGACCACGTAAATTCAAAGAAAAGAAAAAAAAAACACCATGGAAAACACAGAAATGGACGCCTTATTGTCACAGCCAGCTACCCAGTCAGCTCTCAGGATACCGCAGTTTTGGACACACGATCCCATTTTGTGGTTCGCACATGTCGATGCTCAATTCGTCACACACCGGATACGCAGCGATGCAGCGCGACTGAACCACATCATTGGATCACTCACTCACGAGGTGATGGCAGAAGTCAGGGACTACATCATGGCTCCGCCTGGTACGGTCCCGTACGACACTTTCCGGGCCGAATTGATTAGACGAACCTCCGACTCACGACAGAAACGTCTACGCCAGCTTCTCGTGGACGAGGAACTAGGCGACAGAAGGCCATCGCAGCTGTTGAGACGGATGAAACAGCTGATGGGCGAAAACCCACTTCAGCCAGACATCCTAAAACAGTTGTTCGTCAATCGATTACCGCCAAACGCACAAATGATCCTCGCTTCCGCCCGAGAAAACACACCAGTGGAAGAACTAGCCGAGTTAGCGGACAGGATCATGGAAGTTACAACTACCGTAGCCCCGGTGACACAGGCGCAATCTTCTACCAACCCTTTCCTGCCGACCCCTGACAGCTCAGAGCTTACTGAGCTACGAGCTCTAACCCAGCAGCAAGCGCGACAAATTCAGACCCTCACAGACCAGTTACAGGCCTTCACTAGGGACCAACCGCGACGGAACTACAATCAACACTTTGGCCGTCGCCGCTCTCGTAGTCGGGACCGACCTAGTAGTTATTGCTACTACCATCAACGATTCGGCGATAAGGCACGCAAGTGTGAGAGTCCCTGTTCATATAAACAGTCGACCCCTTCACCACCGGGAAACGAGAAAGCCAGGTGGTAAGAGCGACCGACACGCCTGGCCCTGCCCGAAGGGGTCGCACATTTTATGTCAGAGACCATACAACCGGCATTCACTTCCTGGTGGATACCGGTGCGGAAGTCAGCGTCATCCCCGTAAAATTGGTGCGAGAAAAACGCACACCAACCACGATACAGTTACAGGCCGTAAACCATTCCCCTATCCCAACATTCGGCGAGAAATCTCTTACTTTGAACTTGGGATTCCGTCGTACATTCCAGTGGATTTTTGTCGTAGCAAAGTTACCAACCCCTATTTTAGGAGCAGATTTTTTGCACCACTTCGGCCTCTTAGTCGACGTAAAACGAGGACGATTAGTCGACAACACTACAGGCCTCACTGTGCGTGGTATAGCCACCCGAACGCCGTTAATCAGCCCTGTTGTCTTCCAGCCTACAACCAACCGGTACGCGGACATCCTCAAGCAGTACTCTGACATCACCCGACCTGTGTTTCGAGATAAACACATCAAACATGATATTACTCATCACATTCAGACACAGGGCCCACCTGTCGCAGCTCGACCCAGGAGACTCAGACCGGATCGTTTAAAAGTGGCTAAACAGGAGTTTCAACACATGATGGACCTCGGGATCATCCGCCCATCCAGTAGTAGTTGGTCCTCCCCACTTCACATGGTTCCAAAGAAAACGGCCGATGACTGGCGCCCTTGCGGAGATTACCGGGCACTTAATAGCTGCACCACCCCGGATAATTACCCGATTCCTCATCTGCACGACTTCTCAGGCTCACTTCACGGAAAGTCCATTTTCTCCAAAATTGATCTTGTGCGAGCTTACAACCAGATTCCAGTCGCGTCGGCAGACATTCCAAAAACGGCAATCACCACACCATTCGGATTATTCGAATTTCTTAGGATGCCGTTTGGTCTTAGGAATGCTGCCCAAACCTTCCAACGTTTCATTGACGCAGTTATACGAGGTCTACCCTTCGTATACGCGTATATAGACGATCTGTTGGTAGCAAGTGTTTCCGAGGAAGAACACACGCGACATCTACATCAACTATTTCAGCGATTGACGCAATATGGTGTGGTGGTCAACCCCAGCAAATGCGAGTTCGGAGCCACTTCTCTATCTTTCCTCGGTCACGTCATAGATAAGGACGGAATCCGCCCTCTGCCCGAGAAGGTCAAATCCATCATGGACTACCCTGCACCAACTTCCTTACGAAAGCTCAGGGAATTCCTCGGTTTAATTAACTTTTACCGGCGGTTCCTCCCTCACTGTGCAGAAACGGCCCAGCCACTCACAGACCTTCTACGACACCGAACGAAAAAGAACGAGACCATAATCCTAACAGAACAGGAGCTAAATTCTTTTTCGAAACTGAAACAATTACTGGCCGAAGCGACGATGTTGGTTTTTCCGAAAGCAGACGCCCCTCTTTGTTTACTAGTCGATGCATCTGACGTCGGAGTGGGAGGAGTACTGCAGCAACTGGTAGACACGACCTGGCAGCCACTATCTTTCTTCTCCAGACGACTGCAACCTGCGGAGACTAAATACAGCACCTTTGGCCGAGAACTGCTAGCAGCATATTCCGCAATCCGACATTTCCGCTACATGTTGGAAGGGGCAGTTTTCACCATATATACAGACCATAAGCCGTTAGCACATGCCTTTCACGCGAAACCTGGACGTCATTCACCCAGAGAGGCCCGTCACCTGGATTATATAACCCAGTTCACGACGGACATACGACACATAAAAGGCACGGCAAATATGGCCGCCGATGCAATGTCACGCATGCATATAGATGGGGTACAAACAGTTGATGCAATCAACCTTCAACAGATCGCAGCCGACCAAGAAGGCGATGAAGAACTAGCAACCCTGCAAAAGTCCCAAAGCCTTACCTTCCAGCAGATGCCATTACCTTCTTCGGCTGGACTCATCTGGTGTGATACCTCCACCGGACATGAACGCCCGTATGTACCGGCTAAACACCGACGGCAAGTTTTTTTAGCGCTACACAACCTAGCGCACCCAGGCATTCGTGCAACACAGAAGTTGATAACGTCCCGTTTTTTATGGACAGCTATCAACAAAGACACCCGCGAGTGGACTCGAAGTTGCATCCCGTGCCAGAAAGCGAAAATTGGTCGCCATATCAGGAGTCCTCTAGGAACCTTCCACGAACCCGATGCACGTTTTAAACATGTGCACATCGACATCGTGGGACCACTGCCACCTTCACAGAACATCACGTATCTACTCACCTGCGTCGACAGATACTCTAGATGGCCCGAAGCATTCCCTTTGTCTGATATTTCGGCAGAGACTATCGCCAAAACCATTACGTCACAGTGGGTATCTCGCTTTGGCACACCGGAAATAATAACTACAGATAGAGGACGACAATTCGACTCCCACCTCTTCACAGAACTAACTCGCCTGTTTGGATGCAAACATATTCGCACAACAGCATACCACCCAGCAGCCAACGGCATGGTTGAACGATTCCACCGTCAACTAAAGGCCGCACTCAAAGCCTACCCTACCAGCACCAACTGGATGGAGTACCTCCCTTTCGTCCTCCTCGGCATCCGTGCTTCTATCAAAGAAGACATTGGGCATACACCTGCTGAGCTGCTGTATGGAACCACGCTGACCCTACCTGGTCAAATGGTTGCACCCATCACACCACACAATGTTCCGGATCCGACGAACTACGTACATCGCTTACGAGAGTTCATGTCACGTCCATTACACACACATCCACGTCCACAGAGAGTAAAAACACATGTCCCTTCGGACATCAACCAATGGACTCATGTATTTGTGCGCAACGACGGAGTATCAACGCGTCTTCGACCATCATATTCTGGTCCTTACCAAGTACTCCGGAGGCACGCCAAATATTTCATACTGGACATTAACGGGAAGCAAAAGGCAGTTTCTGTCGATCGACTTAAAAAAGCAGTCATCGAAGAAGCTCCGGTCGAATCATCACCACTCCAACCTCATACCCCACTAACCACACCAACACAAACACCTTCAGCTACAGACAGGGCACCCACAAGTACACCCCAACCACATACTAAATCTGGCAGAACAATCCGCCGGCCCACCAGGTTCGTGCAATTCTTTTAGTAAAAGACAAGAATTGCACATATAAATTATTTTTTATTTATTTATTTATTTATTTTTTAATATTTAACAAATATTAATCCGGAAGGGGAGTAATTGTAGCGTAAATTTCATATACGTCTACAAATATCGCACTCACATTTTTAAACCAATCAACAAACATTAGAACATTCTAGAAAAAAAGGATCCAAACAACATACACAAAATTCGCGCCCATAGATTTTTAAGCCAATCAACAAACATTAGAACATTCTAGAAAAAAAGGATCCAAACTACAATATACAAAATTCGCACCCATAGATTTTTTAACCAATCAAATACTTTCCCCCCCAAAAAAACATTCATAGCCGTTTTGATCCTCTTAGGTGTTATAAAAAGAAAGCGATTGAACAATTCAACAGAGATCTAGCCGCTAACAACAAGGAACCTATGTTACGCTACTGGACTGCTTCCTCACCCACCAAAACACGAGAGACGCCACACTGTCTAGCAAAGACATTGCCATTTCCACTTACACCAAAGGCGAAATCGGCAACAACAACGACAACAACAACATTGTGAGTTCTTTGGTACATATTCTCACTGAATAATAAACCTTTATTTTATAGTTATTCAGATTTTGTTTTTGTTTTGTTCGGGAAATTACTTGCGAGGAACACGTACTGCCTCCAAACTTTATTTTATACTTGTGACACATCTCGCAGATATAACCCGACAAAATGTATCCCTCTCGTACATCGCATGCTGAGTAACTGCCCAGTGACCTGGTAGAAACTTATTGCGACCAGCACTAATTCATTTTTTCTTCTGTTCAGGACAGGAAAATTCTGCATGATCACAAAAAATAAGCTGTTGATTTGTTTTATAAAAATTATCAAAATATACCAAAGTTATCATCATTTAATCAATACAATTTGATTATTTCTGACTTGTTATAATTTTAGCAATTAAATCCTCACGTCCCATTGGAGTGAGACTGTCCTGACCGTGACTCTATCGTGTATCTGATGACAATAGCGCAAATTATTAGTATTCACTAGGAAAAATTGAAAGCATTTACCAGTGTATAAATTATTTGTATTATATTAGAATATTTGAAACCATAAACCATTGTGTAAATTATTAATATTTGATAAGAATACTTGAAGCCATATACCTGAGTGCAAATTATTTGTATTAGATAATAATACCTGAAATCATTTTACTGCATGTAAATTATTAGTATTAGATAGGAATACTTGATACCACATAACTGTATACAAATTATTTGTATTAGATAGGAATACTTGATACCATATAAGTGTGTGCAAATTATTTGCATTAGATAGGAATACTTGATACCATATAAGTGTGTGCAAATTATTTGTTTTAGATAGTTATATAGTATCAAGTATTCCTATCTAATACAAATAATTTGCACACAAATGTGCAAGGGTGTGCTAGAGTGAGTTATTAAATATATTAAATTTTTTAACATCTGAGTTAAATGCAGTTTTATTTATTGTTTTCTAATAAGAAGACTTGAATGTTTTCACTCAAAGATCTAAAAAAAAACAAACTCTGCAGTCTTCAACCAAACATACTTAAATAATGACTTGCTGCCTAAGTGAACTATACATATATACATATATTATAACAGTGATGGTTGTCACTAAATCACTTTGTGGGTTTGTGTCGAACCAAGTGCAATATAATATGAAGAGTCCTCAATATCTAGGATAGAGCTATTATATAATAATAATAATAATAAATATATATTAGATATATATATTTACTTCCATGGAATTTAGACAGCGACCCCTGGGTTTCATGAAGTTTTTTACAAAACAACAATGATCGTTGTTTTGTAAAAAACTCCATGAAACCTAGGGGTCGCTGTCTAAATTCCATGGAATTATATATATATATATATATATATATATATATATATATATATATGAAAGTAAATATGGATAAAATCCGAGAGTATGAAGGTAGCAGGATAAAATATAATCCAAATAGGTGAATATATCATGATGTGAAGTCGACGTTAACGTTTCGGTTATAATAACCATCATCAGGACTTGGATATGAAATAGTTCACAATATCGATGGGTGATTGCTGAGATGACAGGAGCAAATGAGAAATATACAACGAAAAGATAGATAAACATGCACATAGCGTTCAAAATTCAAAAGTCATCAGAACGTGTTTGGCACGTGGAAAAATATTAGAAAATGTAGGATTTTTCAAAGAAACGAGACAAAACCTCACGTTTATTGAGAAATACGCAACAAATAAGTTTTCATATGTATAGATCATTAGGAATCATCCATGTTAAATGTTATGTAAGAATGTATTTGGTATTAGTTTTTTCCGAAAAGACAGTATGAAAGTAAATATGGATAAAATCCGACAGTATGAAGGTAGCAGGAAAAAATATAATCCAAATAGGTGAATATATCATGATGTGAAGTCGACGTTAACGTTTCGGTTATAATAACCATCATCCATTATGATTCCTAATGATCTATACATATGAAAACTTATTTGTTGCGTATTTCTCAATAAACGGGAGGTTTTGTCTCGTTTCTTTAAAAAATCCTACATTTTCTAATATTTTTCCACGTGCCAAACACGTTCTGATGACTTTTGAATTTTGAACGCTATGTGCATGTTTATCTATCTTTTCGTTGTATATTTCTCATTTGCTCCTGTCATCTCAGCAATCACCCATCGATATGTGAACTATTTTATATCCAAGTCCTGATGATGGTTATTATAACCGAAACGTTAACGTCGACTTCACATCATGATATATTCACCTATTTGGATAATATTTTTTCCTGCTACCTTCATATATATATATATATATATATATATAAAATTAACTAACCAACTAATCTATTCTCAATCTCTTTCTGTATTGTATTTGTTTTTTATTAATTGTTATGATTCATTCGTAATATTTGTAATAATTTTTATTTATTTGTATTTTTAGATGAAGCATTTTCAACTATTATTATTGTTATTAATTTTGATCGACATTTTTTCTCTCTAAATTTCATTTGCTTTTTATTGTGATTTCAATAAGTTTATTATCCAAAAACAAATGGAAATTATGTCAAGTAAAAATAAAGAATAATAAAAGAGATATTGAGGATTGATTAAAAGAATTTAAAAAGATTATGGTTCTTTGAAGCTGCGTTGGTGAAGCAGCTGGTGTGTTTAACCAAGCTTTCATTTGACAAAGATGAGGTGGGTTCAAATCAAAATCAAATCTAAGAGTTTATCTTTTATTTCTATAATTTCAATTCCTTATTGATGGCCCGAATCAGTTATAATAAAAAAGCAAGTAAAATTTAAGATCAAAGAAAATACAATGCTTAAAAATAAAAATATATAACTGAGGCAAATTTGCCTTAGGTCTTAATGCATCTATGGAATTTAGAGGGAAATGACTGAATTGTTCTAGAATTTCTTAAATGTAGACCAACTTTTTGCTGTTGTCATTTGCTTTATTGCTTGCTGCAGATATTGCAGTTTTCTTTTTACAAATGGACATTTTGTATCAAGTCAATATGTGTCATTTTGCCAACATTGTTTGCTTACTTTGTTACTCTATACTCTGGATTGCTTGGTTAGTTTTATGGCGTGTCAACTGTTGTTGGGTTATTTAAATGCCAAGTTATTCTATTCCTATTTAATAATAATAATCATTTATTTAAACACAGAGGGAGTCCGTGAGGCATAATGGCTCAAGTGTTGACCCCTGACCTTGATGCAATTGAGTTCAAACTCCAGCTCAGCTATTCAATTCATTTTTAGACTAATACCCTACAGAAAGGTATGAATCCTCTTATCTCCACAGCCAGGAATTAAATAGAATATCTGCTGTTTTTCTATAAGGATGGTTTTGGCATTAATTAACCCATGAAGGTTGATATGCCATTAACTAAGAAAGCAAGAAAGAAAACATGATAATAATGATGATAATCCTTAGTGTTATATTCTGAGTTGTGGGCGAGAAATGCGTATGGTTGCAAAACAAAGAACGTATAGATACTCACAATAACACAGTAATGATGTTATAGAAAAATTTTATAAATAGATTAAGTACAGAGAGTAGAATGGAGAAATATGTTTACAGTTGAAGAATGAATTCAGTGGTAGTAGTCACAAAGTTCATGTACTGTACTTGTCTCGTGGTGAAGGGATAGTTACAAAGTTCCCGTGGTGAAGGGATGGTTTTCTCGGAATTAGGACAATGTTCTTAGCGGTGGCGATCGTTTGATGTATCGGATGACAGGCGCCGGACGGTGCGTAGAATCCTTAACACGGGTCGTGTGAAGGAACAAGTCTGTGGTGTAGGAACGCGACTGACTGATGATTATTTGGTCCGTCTATTTATACATTTTCTGTAGGCTCAGAACGGCAATTTTTGTGCCCCGCGGGAAGCGTTCCGATTGGATATTTATTAATGTATTTTTTTTTTTTAATTTATCGCAAACGGAAGTTCTGCGCAGAGCCCATGCGTGAGCGACTAACTTTTCATTTTGAGTTGAGAACTCGAAGTGTTAACTTCCGTTTTTTTTTTCTTTTCTTCTTTTCTTTCTTTTTGTTTTTTCAAATCAAGGCAAGATCTCGTCTTGTAACATTAGTAAACAATTATAGCATGAAGTAACTGTTCTTAACACAAACAAGTTGAACAAAATTGATGGTTTGAAGTATTCCAATCTAATACAAATAATTATATGGTTTCACATAACTATACTTGTGTCTGGATATAGAATTGTTTGTAAGATTGGTTGGTTGGTTTTATGGCATATCAACCCTTTTTGGGTTATATAATACCACAATCTATCTTTTTTGCAAGCAATTTTATAATTTCAAGTGACTAATAATATTTAGTGTTTTTAAACAATTATAGCTTCCAGTGACTATTCTTAATACAAATAATTTGTATACCAATATCTTATTTGTATACCAATTTATGGTTTCAAGTAACTATTCCAATTCAATTATTATAATAATAATAATGATTTGTTTGCACACAATCATATGGTTAGAGCTGGTGCTAATTTTAGGCATTCAGTAGCCAAAACTTAGTGCTTTAACATTAAACACTGGTCAATGTTTTATTTCTCTTGATGTAATTGACCCTCAACCACCACCATCTGGCACCATTAAGATAAAAAAAAGGGTTCAGTTTTTGTTTACCATTAGAGCAATTTGACAAATATGGATGGAATGTGATCATGTAGGTACTAGGACTTAACATGACTATATGATTGTTCGGATCAGGTTTCCCCCAACTGCTCGTCTAGACCAAGTAAGGGCCAAAGTGAAGTGTAGGAGGTCATGTGAGCATTTGACATCAAGGTCTTGCACTACTAGGCAATGAAAATACTGGATCACCCTTCACCACTAACAAGTAGCCCCACTGGGGGAGCAGGGTGAGATCTTAACTCTCTGCAGATTTAGTGTATACTGTAGCTCTAGCTGACTAGTTGGTGGATATATATGTATATACATATGTATGTATATAACTATGTATATGTTTGTGTGTACAAATATATATATATATATATATATATATATATGTATGTGTGTGAGTGTATGTGTGTGCGTATATATATATATATATATGTATATGTATATACATTTCTATGTATATATGTGTGCATGCTTGTGTGTGCATATGTATACATATATATTTATAAGTTAGTATATATGTGTGTGTGTGAGTGTATGTGCATGTGTGTGTATATATATATATATACACATATATATTCTATTATTAGCAGTGATTTGTTTATTAATTTTTGATTTTAGTTGCTTGGTGGGATTCTTATTTAATTTTTTGAATTTTGGATGGTCATTGAGAATATTTTGTAGTTTTGTATGGTAATCTGTTTTATTGAGTACTACAAAAGTGTTAGTTTTATCTACTTTTTATGGTGATGTTGGGGTGATTGCATAATTCTTTAGCGGCAATTTTTAGTTGATGAGTTAGTAATGTAGGTTGTTATTTATTGTACCTATTTATATATATATATATATATATATATATATATATAGTCATCCACACACAGATCTGTTTCGTTCTATCAGAACTCATCAGTGTGGCTAAACATTAGCTTCCAATAGCTGGGATCGAAACCCGGTTGACTCAAACGCCAAGCCAAAGCCTCTAACCATTCAGCCACGAGGATCCATTAGCTGCAAAGTAAATTTTAAATGGTTATGAATCACAATTACTATTGTTTACATACATCCGTTCAACGGCTGCCGAGACCTCAATTCTTATATGAAGAGGCTTGCACTGAACGCTAATGGCAACACGATTCCTTCTTCGCCAGAGAACTCAACCATACGGGGGTAAGGGAGTATATATATATATATATATATATATATATATTTCTAAACTTATATATGTATATATAGATATTAATTACTCTGTAGCCTTATAATAAGTATTTACAGTGGATTTCCATGATGTGTATATATGCATATGCATGTGCCTGTGTGAGCGTGTATGTGTACATATTGTGTGTGTGTATGTGTTTATATGCATGTGTGCATGTCTATGTGTGTATTCAAATGAACATATTTGTATATAAATGTGCATACATATGTATGCACATTTATATGTGTGCATGCATCTATGCGTGTATGTACATATGAGCATGTATGCACATATTGTATGTGTTTATATATGTGTGCATATATGTATGTGCATGTGTCTACTTCTGAGCATATATGTTCATATTGCATGTATATATATGTGTATATTTTATCATCTGTGTGTATGTGTATGTGTGCATATTTCTTCATAAATATGATAAACCTGGAAGAGAATCCGAAGTGTATTATTTGCATATGTTTCTGGGTATGTTTGTATATATATATATATATATATATATATATATATATATATATATATATAGTTTGCTTTGGCTGCGAGTCATTATTTAAGCATGTTCTGTTGAAGACCGCAGAGTATTTTTTTTTTAAGATCTTTGATTGAAAACATTCAAGTCTTTTAATTAGAAAACAATGAATAAAATAGCATTTAACACAGATAATAACATATTAAACATATTTAATAACTCACCCTTGCACCCCCACTGCCCAACAGAATGAGCCAACTCTATATTATAAGAAAAAAACATTCTAAACAAAAACAAAAACTCACTGCAACAAATAATCAAACACTACCCTTGGGCACAACCAGTGAAATTGTCAAAAGTGCTTTGGCTAATATGAGGCACTTTCTTCACCACCTCAACCCAGACATTAGGAAAATAATAAGAAGACTCTTACGTCTTCACTTAAAGATCTTAAAATGAAAATACTCTGTGGTCTTCAACAGAACATGCTTATATATATATTTATATATATATATGTGTGTGTGTGTGTGTGTGTGTGTGCGTGTATATATATATATATATATATTGTGATTCATAACCGTTTAAAATGTACTTCATAGCTAATATCTCCTCATAGCTAAATGGTCAGAAGCTTTGGCTTGGCGTTTGAGTCAGCCGGGTTTCGATCCCAGCTATGGGGAGATACTGTCTAGCCACACTGATGAGTTCTGATAGAACGAAACAGATCTGTCTGTGGATGACTATAGATATATACTTCCCTACCCCCGTATGGTTGAGTTCTCTAGCAAAGAAGGAATTGTGTTGCCATTAGCGCCTTTGCAAGTCTCTTCGTATTTGAATTGAGATCTCGGCGGCCATTGAACGGATGTATGTAAACAATAGTAATTGTGATTCATAACCGTTTAAAATGTACTTCGTAGCTAATATCTCCTCGTAGCTAAATGGTTAGAAGTTTTGGCTTGGCGTTTGAGTCAACTGGGTTTTGATCCCAGCTACGGGGAGATACTGTCTAGCCACACTGATGAGTTCTGATAGAACAAAACAGATCTGTGTATGGATGACTATATATATATATATATATATATATATGCATATTTGAGGAGGTGTCTGTGGTGCAATGGTTATTGCCATTGAAAATGGCCACAGTGACCCAAGTTCAGAATCTGGATTAGGTTGTTTGCATTTCACATTGTGCTAATACTTAATATTTATATATTGGTTCAGTTGGCTAGGGCTGCAGAATACTACTACAGCATCTCTGCAGAGGGGTAAGACTCCCCCGAACAAGTGTCCTGTGGCCCAGTCTGCTGGGGCTACCAAATACACCAAAAGCATCTCTGCAGAAGGGTTAGAATCCCCCAACAAGTGTCCCGATATGATACTAAATAATCTGATGGCGAGGTTCCAGTAATGCTGGAGCTTTGGGGAATGCAGAGTACCCCTTCATTGCCATTGCTCCCAGGTCCACTATGAACCAGAGTGGTAGCATCTGATAGGATCCTATTTATGAGTCAAATAAAACTGTTTGGCATTTAAACTGAGTGCAAACAAATGACTTATGCCAAATTGAATTGTTTGAAATAGAACTGTTAAATCATTTAACTGTGTGTAAACAAATGACTAATGTTTAATTGAATTGTTTGTGATACGTAGCAATACTTGAGCACATTTAACTGTGTGCAAATAAATGATTGATCAGTAAATAGAATTGTTTATATTTGATAGAAATAAATTAAATCATTTAATGGAGTGTAAAAAATCTCAGGTTTGTTAAAAAATGTAATGAACAAAATGCATTTAGAAGTCATATATTTAATATATATGTTTAAAAAAGGTTTGGGATTAAATAACCTACAATAGTTGAGATGCTATAGAACCAAACCAAACGCCAAACATATACAGATATTAGTCATTAGACTAAGAAATGATAGCAATTTTTCTGAAAAACTCAGTGTATATATATATATATATATATATATATAAGTACACACGGTGAAAGAAACCTACACACTTACATATACATCTCTACATACATATTCAGAAATACATGAATATTGAGAACTAGAAAATCACTGGCACACACGAACATATACACGTGCATACACATGGACGCATGCATATATATATATATATATATATATATATATATACCAATCCCTCTACAAGCAGGCTATGACACAAGTTCAATTTTTTAACTGTAGTCTAACAAGTTGGAATTCAAAGTTTTCCTTTCCCAAGACCAATTGTCATACTAAGGTTAAAGAACCCTGTCTGGTCAACTATTTACTTATAGCTAGAGGGAGGATAACTGGATGCATACCTTTACTAATGATATTATACATATATATATATATATATATATATATATATATATATGATATCATTAGTTGAATTACATGCTGGTATTTTTATATATATATATATATATAGAGAGAGAGAGAGAGAGAAAGATTTTTAGTTTAGCATTATCCTCATTTGCAAATCATACATACTTTTCATAATTTTCTTTGAGTCTCTTGAATATATGCACAACTTCCTGTAAAGCTTCTGTCTAAAAATGAAAATAAGAATTAATCTTTTCTTTGTAATTATTTAAAAAAAACTACCAATAAATGCTTTAATAATGTCTAAATATTCTCTTTTTCTAAATGAAGTCAAAACGTACATGAAATTATTGGGGAAATATCAAATTCTGTCAACCAGCATTGAATTGAACTCATTGCTACTTCCACATGAAATTTGGAAGAAAGTTTGAAAATGATTCTATATTAAAAAAAAAAATTCTTCTAGATACCATTTTTGGTTACTTGGTTTTTCCTGTTTAATGCCATATCAACCATCATGGGTTATCAAATGCCAAAATCATCCTTGTACAAGAACAGTATTGGTACTATTTAACCCATAGCTGTATGGAAAAGGAGGTTAATACCTTTCCTATTTTTCTTAACCAAAGGATTTTATCATTTCTCGCTGAACATTATACAAACAAAAGGATATTATTAAATATTTCACAATCAATATAAATATGTATAAAATGTTAATTCTGTTCTAAACTAAAAATACCTAATGGAATATTATGCACTGAAAACTGATATTATTAGGTATTATTTCTTCTAAGCTAGTTTACTGTTGCATAACTTTGATGATTTGGTAGGAACTGTTGTTTTTAATGTGACTTGAATGTAACCCTCTTTCAGAATTGCTTAGTCTGGCATAATACTAATTGTTATTAAGTGGTCAATCAACTAAGTTGAAACCAAAACTCATCATTGCTTAACTTTGGTGAAAATAGTGGAAACATTAATGGATATTGAAAATTAAAATAAAAAAAGTCATTCAACTCTGATTTCAATGGCAGACTATGGCATATAAATACCCCATCCTCCATCGAACCTGAGTGATACTAAATGAAATTGAAGACTATTACCAGATCTTTATATGTGCATCTGAGGTGATTATGTTTTTATTTTCATTATTTTTGTTAGAAAACAATTTGTTCCAGGGGTGTAATGGTTAAGGCGCTGGACTGCAGAGTCGTAATACACAAGTTTGAACTCCAGTCGTACTATTAGATTCACTTTTGGACAAAGACCCTTGAGAAAGGTGTGAACCCCCATATCCTCTCATCTATGGGTAAAATAGTACCACTACTTTCCTTTGAAAAAAAAAAGATGGATTTGGCATTAAATAACCCGAGAAGGTTGATATGCCATTAAATAACAAACAAACAAACAATTTGTTCCATAATTTCTCATTTTGCGTCCATTTACTCATGAGTGCATCTGTCTCGATGTGTATTTTTCAAATACAATAAAAAAGTTTAAATATTACATTGCAAATTGCATTCCTTTATTGAAGTTTAATAAAATTTAAATAACTTTTTGGTTTCCTTATAAAATTTATACACAAAACTATCACTTATATACATATATGAAAATAAAACAATAAAATTACAAATGAATTACATTGGACAGGACAACCTACTATTTAAGATCATTATGGCAATTAGATACCCAAAGACTATGATAAACTCCATTTGTTTACACATTGCAGATTAATTATGTGTTTTTAACATAATATAAACAGTTTTGGTCTTAGCATAGGTATAGAAACATTCATAGAAATTTGCATTCATTCATACAAATGTCAATTGTTTCCCATCTTTTGGGGGGCTGCTACCCACTTGGCATACTTAATGATGCCTCCACACAGTACATATACGATAAATGCATACCTCTTTTTTGGTATTAGGTCTACTACAACTTTAAAACCTCTAATCTAATACTAGGAAAAATAAAAAGTAAAAATTTCTATTTCAATGCTATTAAATAAAATCTGTTAATGAGATTAAAGGTAAAACATCAAAGAGATTTTCCTAGAGAATTTAAAATAAGTGAATACAAGGGCTGAACAAAAATCCTTTTGAAAAAATCAAAAAACAAACAAACAAATAAACAAAACCACTATAAAACGAATTTAAAAAATGTCTCTAGTTCCATTTGAAACCCTGATCATTAACTTGGTGGATCACATTTTACCTGTTTGCATAAATAGTAAAAGAGACTTTCTACCTGAACTTTGATTGATTGATTGATTTAATGGCATGTCAATCCATCTTGGGTTATTTCTAGAGGTTAGGTAATCACACTCCTTGTATATTAATATTCACAACAATATTTAGAGAAAATAATCTCTTTAGTTGTGGGTCAAAGCCATTCAAGAAAAATAGTTTCATTTTTTTCACTGTTTTTTTGTTTAATACTGTATACACACACACACACACATATATATATATATATATATATATATATATATATATATATATATATATATATAAGAGTCTAATTGCTGTTTATATATGTAAGCTAATGATTTTATGTATCAAATCTTTTCTCTTCTGTTTATGTCAGTTTCTCAGCCATTTTTAACTGGAGTCAAATTTTCTTATCAGGCATTGCCATTTAAATTCAGTGAAGCAACTAAGTTCACATTGATTTGTTTACCCCGTCAACCAACACTGACTCCTCTTTCCAATTACACAGCTGTTCTGTAAATTGTATTTCAACCCCAGGGAGAAGTAAAACACTGATGTCAAATTCTCTCAACTTCATTAGGGGGGGGTCAAGAGGAAGCATTATCATTGTGCCAAAAAGAATTCACCTAAACAAATTTGATTATCTTATATTTTGGAACAATTTAGATTTTTTTAGATGATCAATTATCATTATTATACACTAATTTATTTGTATCTTTATCTTGGTGGTCATAATCGCAGTGTTCTACTCATTGTATTCTCCGGGTTTCTTTAAATGTCTTCTATATTTTTATTCATTATTTAAAGGAAGCATTGTCAATCATTTTTATTTTTACTAAATTGTATAAATTTCTTAAATAAAGCATTATCAATGATTTTTTCACCAAGTCGTGGGAATTTCTTAAATGAAGAATTCTCAATCATTATTTTTTACTTGTAAAGAATTAGATCAATACATTTCCTTGATTAAATAACATAATTCATGTTATCAGCAAAGGCAATTCAATATTTCTATTTGTTTGAAAACAAAATCAACTTTGTCATTCTTGTTCTCCATAAAAGCAAAGGAGTGGATGAAAACATTTGAACTCAGAGGAAAAAAATATGAAGGCTTCATATCATCTTATGTTTTTTAAAATGTATTTGGCAAAGTCTCAACTTATTTGAAAATCTGTAATGAAACCAAAAGTGAGGAAAAAGAATTTTACAAACCAATGGAAAAACATCATCATTATCACCAGGAAGTAACAAATGATGGGGGGGGCTGACATGCCTTCCTATTTTGACTAAATCTGTAAAAATGAAAACTGAATGTATATACAGCCCAGTTGGCTGGGAGTGGGGGCTGTGTAATACACCAACTGCATCTTTGCATATGGGTAAGACCCCTGCCAAATGAATGTCCTGATATGACATTAAACAATCTAATGGATATGACAGACCATCTGGAGCTTTGGAGAATGGTGCGTACCCCTTCATTGCCATTGGTCTCAGGTCCTCTCTAACCCAGAGTGATAGCACCTGAAAGGGTCTTATCTATGGGTCAAATAGAACTTTGACATTTAAACTGTGTGCAAACAAATGAAAAATGTTAAAATGAATTTCTTAAAAATAGAATTCTTTGACCATTTAACTGTGTGTAAACAAATGATTAATGCTAAATAGAATTATTTATATTTGAATATTTGGAACCATTTAACTGTGTGCAAACAATAGTAATACTTGTGTGCAAACAAATTTGCACTGACTCATTTAAAAATAAGGTTACCAACAAACAAATCATGTGTATAACCATTTAACTGTACGCAAACAAATGAGCTCTGGCTCATTTACAAATTTTGCCTTTAAACTATTCACTTACAAATCCTATATACTTAATATATATGTATAAAGAGGATTTGGCATTAAATAATCTACAATGGTTAATATGCTATAAAGTTGCTGTATCAATGTTTTAAGAGCTAATGTATCAATAAATTTCACAATCATTTTAAACAGGTAACATTTAATACTTTGTTACAATATCAATATTTTTAAATGGTTTCAAGTATTTTCATCTAATATGAATAATTCTATATACTGTTAATCATTTGTTTGCACACAGTTAAATTGTTTCAAGTATTGCTATTCAACATAAATTATTCTATTCAACATTACTCATTCATTTATACACAGTTAAATAAATCCAAGTATTGCTATGTATCACTAACAATTCAATTTAACATCAGTCATTTGTTTGCACTCAGTTTAAATGTCGAACAGTTCTATTTGACCAACAGATAGAATCCTATCAAGTGCTACCACTGTGGGCCAGAGTGGACCTGGGAGCAATGGTAATTAAGGGTATTTTGCATTCCCCAAACTCCAGCATTACTGGAACCTCACCATCAGATTTTTTTGTGTCATATCCAGGACACTTGTTGGGGAAGTCTTACCCCTCTGCAAAGATACAGTCAGTGTATTCTACAGCCCCCTCCCCCAGCCAACTGGGCTCACAAATTCTGTAGGCAACACCCTATTAAAGAGCCAGTGTATGGCTACTTGCTTTCCATTTAACAAGCTGTAATAATCTTAAGTTGTGTGAATTTCTTACAGGATGTATTGTCAATTTTAATTAATTTTTAACTGATGATTGATCATGCTTCATCTAAAAAATTCATACTATTTAAGAATATCATTTTTAGGTATAAAAGCAAGAGAAATAAGATGCAAAGAATATTATTCATTTTTCACTAATATTTCATTTGATTTCTCACCCTTTTACACATTGTAATAATTATAATCTAAAGTTGTGTGAATTTATTTATGGATTTTATTGATTCATAATTTTATTTATTTATGAATTTTACTTATTATACAACTAGGAAAACATATATTAATCAGAGACTATAACTACATTACACTTTGATTCGTTCACTTTATCAGCTACAACCCAATATTTTCTGGTGCTGATGTACTTAATATCTCTTCAGCCATTTCTTCTTTTTTCAGCTTTTTTTTTAAAAACAAATTCCTATTTCTCCCTAAACTTTCATTGTTTCTCTAGTCTTACAAGATGCTTCCCTCAAATCTAAGCCTACTTTTCTGCTGCTGCTGCTGCTGTTGCTGCTGCTACTGCTGAACCAAAAATAGGTTGTACATGTGATATATGAACAGAAAGAAAATCATATTATTTTCAAGATCCAATCCATTTGCTGTAAAGGTTGTGCGGTTCACTGTAACTTACTTCCTCTGCCTCGACTTCCCGATTACCAAAATATCTTGTAATCTTTGGCACAAGGAGAAAAGATTTAAAAAAATCTTTCTCTACTTCCCCATTGAGTACTGGTAGGAGCCAAAACATTTTAGATGAAGCATTTATATTTTGCTTGATTCTGATATTTTGGCGATTGTGGTGTTATGGTAATTACTGTTGGAAATGGTCAGCCGGAGTTCAAATCCTGGGTGAGGCTGTTTTTATTTCATTTATTGCTTGGGAAAGGTATGAATCTCATTGTTGACCCTCCAGTGATGAGTAAATAGTAGGGCAGACTGAGCTCTTTAACCTTGGTATGGCAACCAGTCTAGGAGAAAAAAACTGACTCCAAATTTGTTAAACTCTGCTAAAAATGGACCTTGTGTTGTATCCTGCTCATGGAGAAGAGGTTGGACAAAATACCTACTTGTGATATTTTATTCCAAAATGACACAACATTTAGCTGAAAAATATAAAATCTGACATTCAAATATACATTCAATCTTGTTTTAACCAGAACATTAAAGTCTACCAAATGCTGAAGAAGTTCAAATTATCTTTTCTTTTACATGAAATAAAACTTTAGATTCTTTGGCCTTTGGTAGATTTTCAAAAAATATTGAAACTAATGGATCAGTAATAATCTGTAAGTCAGGCTGTTTCATCTAAAAATAAGATTACTCTTTCCTAGGAAAAGACTCAAATGTGTCATTATTTCCTTGAATAAATTTTCCAAATCTTGGACTATCTTCATCTGCTTCTAAATCTATTACGTCCTTCCTACTTTCCTCCATATTTTGTTGTTTCATTTTCCTCTTCCTCAGCTTCCTCGTTTTCCTCCTCAGGCATTTCTTCATCTTCCGACTAGAACCTGGCTCTAAATTGGTCGGCATGAGCTTATATTGGCTGCCCTTTTTTTTCTAGTACAGCTGTGTTCTGTCCTTTTTATAGAAGGAATTTCGCTCTCTCTGGCTCTGCCTCCTTACTTCTTTTATACCAAACTTTCTCCTCTTGACAAATGACATGGTTATTGGGGCTCTAATTTGTCTGTCCATTAATGCTGATGGGCTTTGCTTTCTACCCACATGAGAAACCGTTCGATAACTTAAGATTAAATTAGGAATGTATGCCTCGATATTCTTGTTGAAAAGTGAAAAACCCTTTAAACCCATTTTTACAGTTTGGACCATCCTTTTCCACTATGCCATTTGACTGAGAGTGGAATGGGGGTGTTTTGTATGGCATACACCCTATTTTCCTTAACCACGACACTAAACTTTCATCGTAGAATTCCGGTGCGTTGTCCATGACAATGGTAGTAAGTACTCCACTTCTTGCAAATATTGTTCTCAATATTTGTCTTACAGTAGTAGCTTTCCTGTCTCTCATCTTTAATATTTCCGGCCAACCCGGGAAGGAATCTACTAAGATAAAAAATGAACCAAGATCTAGGATATGTGTATGGTCCATATGGACTCTTGTCCACGGTGCCTCCTCTTTGGACCACGTATGTATTTTGGTTTGTTTAAACGTTTTAGTGCATCTTCTTATGTGTTCCTCATCATCTTTACAATATCCCGGCCACCAAGTCTGTTTATTTCATTATTATTATAATAATGAAGGCACAAGTTTGTAATCTCAATCTTCTTTACGTCGCAGCAACTTTGCCATGAATATCGTTGGGCACGCTTATAATTATGTCCTTCCTTAAAATTTGGGGCGGCACTATTGTGTCTGCATTATATATAATGCCCCTCTTTACCGTTTACTTATGTCGTGCTTCTTTGAAGGGTCTTTCTGCTATAGTACAGTTACTCCATACATTCTTTCTTATGAGCTCAATTATTCTGCTTAGTATCGGGTCTTGTTGGGTTTCTTTGCTGAGTGTTTTGCAAGATAGTACGTCCGTCTCCACCCATTGTATAATTCTATCCTCCGAATTTTCTTGGTTCCTCTCCATTTTCACTCTGAAATCTTTGATTGGATAGTGCATCCACATAGTGGATGGTGTTTCCCTTAACATATATAATGTCAAAATAAAACGTCATAATTTTAATAGCCCACCTTAAAATTCTTGACGATGTTACCCTGGGTAACGCTTTCCTCGGATTGAATAAGAATTCCAGAGGCTTGTGGTCGGATTTTAAGTGGAACTTTTTGCCCAACAAAAAATTCTGTGCTCACTCCATACTCCAAACTATGGCTAATACTTCCTTTTCACTGTTAGAATAATTGTGTTATATTCCGTGTTTGTTACACTTAGGCTTCCTTTCGGTCCACGTGGGGAAGGTACGTAATTAAAACTTGTGTTAGCAACACGATAAAATTATAACTAAAATTTCTTCCTTACTGAAGATGTTCGAATACAAAAAAACACAAGGCCGGCTTAATGAACAACAATGCGTATTTATTAATGTAAAAAAACAAAAACAAACACAAAAAAAAAACCGAATAAAAACAAAATTAAAAACAACAGAATGTCTATGCGCCTTCTTGGCGGGATTTGGTCGGTAATTCGCCTGAGTCCTTTGAAGCTCAAAAAAGGGGAGATTGAAATTTACCTTTCCCTTCCTGTTTTGTTGGTATTAAAGTTTATAAAATTTTCTTGTTAGGGCAAAATGGTTTCTTGCTGCGCGCACGTGCTAGGGTTAAGATGGAGGAAAAATGTCGATTCTGGTAGGGGGCTTCGGCCAACGGAGTTCCTTTCCGGGATGAGTGGTAATTAATTGTTGTTTTTTTTTGTTTTTCTTCAACGAAATTTTCTTTTTCTCTTTTCTGAAACCTTGAATGGAACGCGACGCCTACCTCTGGGTGAGAGCAGAGACCCCCCCCCTTTTTTTTCGTTGTTGAAATCCTTGCTTTGTCGGCAAGGATCTCTCTTCGTCAAATCAGAGCCTTCCTCCTTCGCTTCGTCCCCTAGACTGAGAAAGATCAGCGGGCTAGCAGCCCCTCCTTCTACACCCTTTTCCGCAGCAACAGGCATCCTGTGGTTTGATTGGCCCATCAACCTCTCGTCATTCAAAATGAAGGGCTGACTCATACTGTATTAGAGAATTATCTCCCTCCATACTGGACTGCATGTTTCAAACTAAAACAGGGGAACATGTGCCAGCAAATCTCTCCCAATGATTTCCTCCTCACGCTTGTGGGACAGAATATGTAAATATAACAATTGCATTCTGCCGACGAGAGTTTTCTGGACAGATACATAATAGGATGACCCTCTTGAGATACAACAGCAGCAATAACACGTTCACTTTTGCGTCAGTTGTTAAGTTAACCTCTTTTTTAGGGCCGAAAATTTTTATTACCACTTACTTGTCAAGGTCTTCTTTAATGCTTCGAAAGCCTTATTTTGCTTCTACATCCATGTAAATTCTACATTTTTATACGCATTTCAACAAATGCTTCAATAAGCTCACTATATCTAGGAAGATATCTGCTGTAGAATGAATTAATCCCAAGAAGGATTTCAATTCTTTCTTGTTCGTGGGCTTTTCCTTTTTCGCAATTTTTTCGCAATGGTTAGCATTTCTTTAGAAGATATTCCTTCTTTAGATATTTGATATCCTAGATAAGATATTTTTTCACATTCTAATTTGTATTTGTCTCTATTTATTGTCATACCTGCCTGTTTTAATCTCCGTAGACATTGTTCTGTTTTACTCTTTATTTCCTCTCTGGTTCAGGCTCCCAGGTATATTTCGTCTTGAAATATTATTATGTTGTCCACTTTTCCAAATAAGATTTTCTTGATGGCTCTTTGAAAAGTATGACTAGCAGTTTTAATTCCAAACAGCAAGCAAAACCATCTCAATAATCCCATGGTTGCGTTCAGTGTGGTAATTTCTTTATATTTGTCGTCTATTTCGATCTGGTTGTTGGCTGACTTTAAACCGATTTTCACAAAGTGTTTTATATTTGCCAGTTTGTGACTGGCGGTTTCGATATTCGGTAAGGGAAACGAATCCGAACATATCAAGAGGTTGACGCCAATTTTGTAGTCACTGCATATTCTAATATCCCCATCGGTCTTTTTAACAACAACTATTGGTGACGCCCAATCGCTCCCCCATGAGTAACCCTTTTCCAGAATACCCTGCTGAATCGTTTTTTTAGCTTTGACACAACAATAGGTAAAATATGTATGGGTAATTGTCTTGCTTGGATATATCTAGGATGGTTGTTCTCTTTTAAGCGAATGCTTGCTTTATAACCCTTTAGTAATCCTATTTCTTGTTCTTCCGACTTCATTGAATTAACTAATTTCGATGTGTCAACTTTTAATACATCTGCACCTAGCAGTCCATTGTCTTTAGTACATGCCATCACTGTAATAGGTAAAATCTCAAAGCGATTCTTAGTTTCAAACGTATCTTCGAAGGTGCCTAATATTTTGATTATGGTACGATCGAATTGTTTTGGTTGCAAGGTTGACTTTTTATACTTTGACTTTCCTAAATCCTGCCAAAAGTTCACTGGAATAAGTGTTATGTTAGAGCCCGTATCTACTTGCATGTGGAAATAGTTCCCATTTGTTTTTACGTTTTCTCTAGTTTTTGTTGGTGTGTTTAGCATGAAAATTCAGCCCCTCCTCTATCCACTTGCGTGTCTTTAACTTCCTCAACTTTTTTCTTGCATCTGCACGTGATTTTTTCTTTTGCGAATAGAGCATGTCTTACCGAAGGCTGGGCAATTATTTTCCCTGACATGCCGTTCGCAACAGTATTTTCATAGAATTTCGTATTTGTTTGTGCTGTACGCTTCTCTTTCGTTCTGTTATTGCCAATACTTTTTTTTATTAATTCCAATTGCTGCACGAGCTCTATACGTGTTTCAACTGTTAAATTAACACTTTAAAGCGTTTCCAATAACATGTTTAAAAGCCGGGTCGTGCATACCTTCTATCAAGCGTAGCATGACCGATTCATCTTCTGTGGTCATTTCACCGGTGCCAAGTCTTTCAAATACGCAATATCTAGCTCTTTCCTTCAGTCGGTGTACGAATTGTACAATAGATTCATCGGGGCGCCGTCTTTTTTTCCAGAAACTTCGTTCTTTCCGCGATGACTAACCTTTTCTTTGGTCTGATATTCCTTTTTATTACCTCGCCAATTTCTTTGAAAGTCAGCTCTTCTAAATTTCTTGGGAAGGCAATCGTTGAAACTTTCTGGATTGCTTCCCACCCAGCTGTTGCGCGGAACATGTCAGTAATTTCATTTTGTTCCCCTTCGCTTCGTCTGTCTATTAGTTTCTTTACCCTGGCCAGCGCCTCGAAGCATCTTATTTCTACATACTCAGGATCGTCGAGTGTGGTCAGACATCTTATCGCCATTGTTGTGTTTTAGAAATCGCGAGTCAAGCCTCGTGATTTTCCGGTACTAAGTGTCCGAGGTTTGCTCTATTTAGTCAGGTGTTTCATTAATATACCATGCTACAAATAGCAATGAAGTGGGGGATAAACACTCCCCAGAACTCCAAAACACGAGCCTCACCATTAGATGCAGTGTCATTACTAGGACACTGAAATTATTGAATTATTTCCACTTCTGGTTTTCTCACTATAGTTACCCCCCACCCTCACAATATTATGTTACCCCTTACCTTCACAATGTTATGTTACCCATACTCTTGTAATATATGTACTTGGGTAATGTTATTTGAGATAATAAATGAGAAGTACAAATATTAACTTTAAAAGAGGAATTTTATTCTTCGTATACAACGCCACGTGTTGGCTAGAAAATATCCGGCGGTCAACACCTGTGTTTAGTGTTTGGAATCTCTTCAGCAACTGCTACTATCTCCGCTGATTGGCCAGAGGGAGAGGGAAAGCGAGAGAGAAAAGGAGAGAGAAGGGAAGAGAGAAGAGTGAGAGGCGATGGATTCTGGGATAGCATTCCTTGGCCGAGGTGGAAGTAAGGACCAAGATTTCTGTTGAGTTAGTATTGACTGCCCATTTACTGACCTTAGTAAGGGAGGTGATACTACACTCTCACAATATTGTGTTACCCCTACCCTTACCCCCTACCCTCACAATAATCTTGAGCTTGTGCAAAATTCATTTTTGTGAGTCAGAGTCGATAAATGCTGGCTCTTTTTGAATTTTTTTATATGTCTCAAGATAATAATTTTCTGGTTGTTTTTCTAGAACAGTTCACTAACGGATTTTTTTTTACTATTTCTGCAATAATATATATATATATATATATATATATATATATATATATATATATATATATATCATCAAGTTGCACAAGCCATATGATCAATAAACTGTCAATAGCATTCTACGTCTTCGCAAGGCCTACGTTGTCATGATTTCAGTAGATGAGATGTTGCTGCCAAGGTATGTGAACAGGTCTACTAATTTTTATGGATTGCTGCTTTGAGTGGAGGTAATTCCTTTTTGTTTAAAACACATTTTCATTCACAAAAAGACCAATGCCTCCTGCTGCTTGCTTCAGGCTATATAGTATAGATTTTGCTTGTGTTGGTATATTTGCGAGAAGTGCTAGGTCATCTGTGTAGTCTGCATTATAAAAATTTATTTCTAAGAAAAAAATCAAGCCGACCACGTGCAGGACTTGATTTGACCAGAGTGTAAAAGGGAGAAGGAATCCAAGACAATATGACACCAAAAAAGCTACCTCCTCCTTTTGCGAGAACTACTATTTGACCCTCAGTACGAATTCGGGGACCTAACTGAAGGCAGAAAAAATTAGCCAGGTTTCCTCACTCGCTTCTTGAATTGCCGGTAAGTTCGAACAGGCAAGAAGCTTCCCCAGAAATAAAAGTAAAATTAAACGAAAGTCGACTATTGAAATTCTACCAAGTTAAATAACTGAAAGAAAATTCAACCGAGAATTCTGATGAAAAGAACTTTAAAGAAGACTTGCAAATAAATAAACTCAGAAACATCTCTACAAAACAAAAAAGAAATGAAAAATATTCAAATGCAACGAACTTTGTTTCCCAGACACTCCCTCAGATAAGTTCCAGCAAATTGCACTAAAATTTGCAACACTTTAATTTTTCTATCTCTTTCTTTCTTGTTTCCTTTGTATAAAATTCCTTTTTAAAAACTTTATTGTCTGAGTTATCTTTTCGAATCAGTATCCGAACTAGAAAGCTGCAGAACTTACTGTTTGAACTTACGGTTTTATATTGCACACTAAAGCCCCCTGAAAACATTGCCCAGTTAAATACTAACCTTGGCTTTAGTGTCATTTCCTACAAATTAAACTTTACTCTAAATTCCTTTATATTGCAAATTGTATCCCTTCAAATTTTCTTTTATATTGCAAATTTTATCCTATAAAATTCCTTTCGCATCTGTCATCGTTTCTGAGCGATATCATCTGTTTCTTACCTTTTTTAAAAATGTGAAATCATTTTCTTTTATTCGATCTATTGATATTCAAAATACATAGTTTTGGTAGAGTATAATGCTAGTATATCTCCTTGCAAGACACTCGCATTTATGTCAAAGAAGATAGTGTCTCCATCAGGTAAACGAACCATTGCTTTCATGTTTTTGTAAAGCATCATTATAGTTTCAGCAGTTTCTTTGGAAAGACTTTATGTTTGTAGTATTTGCTCCATCTTCATTCGGTGTATAGAATCGAATGCTTCTGAGAAATCTACAAACAATAGTGTTGCACTGAAATTCTTTGCTGGTATGGGCGAGAAGAATATTTGGTGTGTATGAATTGTGTGTTGTTGGGAAATTATGATTTTGGTAACTGAACTTTTTCTTCTTATCCCCATTCACTTGTCTTTTTTTTGTTTGTTTGTTGAAGCTGCAATGGGATTAAAGAAAGAAAGGAAAAAGACAGGGATACGTTTAAACCAATTTTTATTTTGGTGGTTTATAACTATTTTGTGGTGTTGGATGTTTTTCTGAACCAGTAGAAATAGTCGTGCTTCCCGGTCAAGGGTTAGAAAAGCCTCAGGTATCATTTTTGGCGAATTGTAAATGCGAGGGTCGTCTATGCGCGTCTGTGTCCATTTGTATTACCTTAGTAGAGCATTTATTTGCATACCATAAGCTCCCGGATCATTGCTTTCAAGCTCCTTTGAGAGTAGTGTTGGCAAACCAATGTTGGGGTGGCGACCAGTAATTGCGTAGTGTGGGGATACGCCAGGAGCGCTGTTGATCGTGGCATTCATGGAGAAGTAACGGATTCAAGTACGTCTGTCCATTCACAGTCCCTATCCTCACATAGCATGTAGAGGGCGTTCTTCATCGTGCAATGTTGCCACTTGATGTTTCCGGAGTTTTGTGGCCGCCAGGGGCTGTGAAGTTCCTGTGTTATGGACATATGGGCACAGGATTGTTTGTAGACTTCACCGATAAAATGAGTGCCACGATCAGAGGATACTATGTGTGGTATTTCTCTGTGGCGAAGAAAGAATTGGTACAGACCGCGGGCAGCATAAATTGCTCGGTCTTTTGCGCATGGTATGGCCGTGAAGTGCCGACTGAAGCTGTCTAGAATGGTAAGGATGTAGCACTTTCTTTTGGAGTTGGGCATTGTGACGAAGTCTATAAAGACGAGCTCGAATGGTCTCCTGTCTCGCTTACAGTGACCGATTGGCCAACGCGTGCGCTTCCCGTAGTGGCCTTTATATTTTGCACATGTATTACAGGAATTGACGGAGGATGTTATGTCACGATTTTTAAATTCCCACCAGTAGTTGGATAGGAGTTCACGCATACGTGTAACACGTGAGTGGTTAGTGCCCTCGTGTGCTTGGTGAAAGTATCTGGTGCAGAGCTTGTAGGGCACGACTAATTTAGGAGATTGATTACTGTCCCTTATCATTAGAACGGAGATACCTGGTTCCAGAAAAAACTGGTTTAAGTGTTTTCTTAAAAGTACTGCTCGGTGGTCGTCAGGATCTACATCGATTTCATCGAGCGAGTCGGATGATTAGAGGACTCTAATGATCTTTGAGAAGGCATCGTCCTTCATCTGCTCGGCTGCGATACCAAGGTGGTTGCAAATCCTCTTTGTGGTGATGATGGAGGTTGAGTGGTATTCGAAGAATGCGTTCGTGATTCGTTTGTGGTAGCGGGTGTTCTGTAGTATATGAGTTCTGGGGATAAGTCGCAAACTGTCGACCTCGCCGATACACCACGAGGGGACGTAGATGTGAAGGTCGGAGCCTTCTAACTTGTATGTTTTGCCTACAGGGGTTAGGTCGCTGCATGTTTTCACCTTCTTGTGTCCGCAACCTCTGCTGAGCATGTCAGCCCATACATTCAATTCATCCTCTGCGAAGTCTAGGATAAATTTGTAACATGAGATTTCTTCCTGCCACCGCCTAATTTTGGCATTATTGAACTCGCGTTGATCCAGATAAGTTAACGATCTGTGGTCGGTAAAGATGACGAAAGGGCGGTTACGTAGGAAGTAATCGAATTTCAATATTGCCCATTTTATAGCGTATGCCCCTCGTTCTGTTGTGGGCCAGTTTTGTTCCCTGGGGTTAAATGTACGCGAGGCGACTGCTATTATATTTTTCTTTCCGTTGTCGGCCTCCTGCATTAAGATAGCTCCACACGCCACATCGCTGGCATCAGTGGTGAGTGTGAACAGCCGCGAAAAATCCGTAAACGAGATGACAGGTGGTGAAGAGAGTCGCTTCTTGATTTTTTCAAAAACCTTGTCGGTCCTTTCAGTCCAAGCGAACGGATTGTTGACTTTGTTAAGTTCATGTATGGGGCTCATAAGACTTGAGAACATATCGTATCTGATCTGTTTGTGTAGACGAGTCTCTAGGAATTGTCTGATCCACTCTAAACGACCAATGAGACTTTGTAATTCTTTCTTTGATATTGGGGGCTTCATTTCTCTGATGGCACGGACGTATTCAGGGTCGGCTTTGGATCCCTTGCTGTTTACTATGCGCCCGAGGAACTTCGCCTCTGATGTAAGGAAGGTACATTTGTCCGGGTTCAGCTTAAGTCCGAATTTGCGGAGGGCAATGAAGAGTTGCTCGAGAGCGAGTATGTATTTATCGAATGTTTTAGCGTAGACCAGGTTGTCGTCTATGTAGGACGATATGTTGTCACGAGGTTCGACAGAGGCTAGGTCTTCCGCTATGCAGCGTGAAAAGATCTATCTAGCTGAAGTAAGACCGAATTCTAGGCGTGTGTACTGGTAGCATCGTTCTCTCCACGTAAATGCTGTTTTGTGGCGATCTCGCTCGTCGATTTCGATTTGCCAGTAGCTACTGCGGAGATAAAGTGATGCGAAATATTTGTTGCCTTCGCCAATCCTGTTAACAAGTGGTCGATCCGAGGCATTGGGTATGGGTCGAGATCGACAAGAACCTTATTGAGAGTTCTTTTGAAATTGGCGACCACGCGGACCGACCCGTTTTTCTTGCGTACGGCGAATACCGGGCTATTGAAGCCTTTGGAGTTGGTGCTACTTTCAATGATACCCTCAGTAGCCATGCGTTTTATTTCAGCATCGATGTCTGCTTCCGAGGTCTGGGCAACTGGGTGTTGTTTTTAGGCACGAGATTGACCGTTAGTCGGTATACGGACAGCTTGGATGAATGCACCTTTGATGCTGTTTTCGGTACCGATAATGGCGTAACGAATGAGGTCTGCTGTGGCTTCCAATTCATCACAGTTTGGGTGATTTGGTAGCGATAGACGCACACTTCGATTCAGTCAGTTCAGTTTTTGACCCAGTGTCTAGATGTTGGGCTGTGATCCGATGGTAGGCTGGTTATTGTTGTGGATAGTTAGGGCCCCATACGCAGGACCATGTGATGATGTCGAGGCTGGAATTATTGGGGCTGTGTATACCATGTAACCTGATGTGAGTGTGCGCCTGAATGCAATTGTTGCGTTTTGGTTGTCAATTACGTCGGAACCGAGTATGTTGAGAGCGAGAATGTTTTGTCCGATCAGGATCGGTGTGTCTTGGGTTGTCACCAGTACATTGATATCTTCAAAAATGGGCGAGTCATGATTTCCTATGTTGATGTTACAGTGTAGCTCACCGAGAGCGGTGATGCTTCCATTAATTCCTTTTATATGGACGTCAGAATGGGTCATGTGTTTCTTGGCGTCTTTCGGCAGTCGGGAGATTGGTACGATGCAGGTGAAGCATCCAGAGTCTAACATTGCTACACCTGATAATGTGATGCCTTTGACGGTAAAGGTGGCCTTAACGAGTGGTGATCGGTGCAAGGAGAGTTTCTGAAGGTTGAATATGTGATGGGTAGGGTGAAAGAACATGGGACGAGCCATCACTTTTCGTCTTACCGAAAATCCTGTTCCTCGATGTCTGTGGATGGTGTATCCTCATCCATTGCTGCAACATGGGCCTGAGCCTGAGCCTGAGTAGGAGGTAGGTGACGATATGGGCAGTTGCGTCTATTAAAGCAAGCGACGCCCCTAGTATAGTTCCTGCATATGGCGGGTTCTGTGTTGCGGTTGTGCATTCTGTGTTTCTGATAATAATCACGGCCGTGCTTGCTGGAGCTGGACTATTGCGAGTGCGTTGGTCGATTATTTGATCTTGGCGGTTGTTTTGGTTCCGTTCGTCTATTTATTTGACTCGATCGCTGTGGTCTTCGTACATAATATGCAGTGTCATGTAAAAGTAAGTAAAAATCGCAACCGTAGTCGAGGGCGACCAGAAGGTTCCATTTTCAATAGCTACTATACCGAGGTGTAGGGGAGGGTGCTACTCCTTTCCCTGGACTGCTCCACTTTATCCTAGATACATGTCTTATATTGCTGAGTGTTAAGCAAGGAGGTCTCAAGTACCATTTTTAAAGTATTTGGTAGGACGCAATATGGGATTGAACCCAGGTCTCTCGGACCACTAGCGAACATTCTACCCACTAGGCCAATGAGCCGGTTAGTCCTAGGAATTTTCGCAGGATATGCTAGTTTTCCAACATTGCTGTTCTCTTCAGTGAAGGGAAAATAGTGAATAGGGAGTAAATCCCTCAAAGAATTTTGCTGCTATGTTGGACCTCTCCTAACGAAATCTACTGTTACCTATACCTGTGAATTTGTGCTGTCTTGACTTTGATCACGTGGTGTTCCAGAACTGCTGTGCTGTGCTGTATACTTCTTGGCGAAATATGCTGTTGCATATATCAGAGAATTTGAGCTGTCTTGACCTTAACCACAAGGTGTCCATTTGAATTTGCAGTCCTATACAAGTACTGAAAAAATTGCTGAATGAACCCCTAATGTGTCTGCATTATTCGCTGTATTCTTGACGAAAAACTGAACAGGTTTTCCCAAGAGATAATTTTCGTTTAAGAGACTCTTCCAAATCTTTTTTCCGTTCTTACAACACCCCTTTTTTGAGTTGTAAGTACCAGCATCTTTGTGGAAGGCATATCAGTTCCTTGTAATTCATGAGTGACCCAGTGTTTTTTGAAACAATTTGTATCATTGTTACTTGATTCCGTTTTTTTGACTAGTCGCTAAAATAGCCATTAATTTTAGCAACTAGTATTTCCCTTCAAAACGTTGTAACTCCTTTTTATTTATTTTTATTTACTTGGTAATAAATAATTCTTAGTTGGACGCACGAGGCATGTTTGTCTTTTTACTTTTTCCTTCCTTTTTTTTTTCAAAGTTCTGTTTTATTTTCCGTGACAGGATTCGTATTTTTTTTTTTAACAAAAATTAACCCTTTTATTGTTTCTGTAGTTCTTAATGTTTCTGAGGTCACCTTTCTTTTGTAAGGAAAGGATATAACCTTTCGTCCATTTCTTTATTGATTTTTTTTGTTGACTGCATTATATAATCCCAGAAGTATGTTTTAAAATTTTCTTGTCTTCCAAACTTCAAGGAGTATTTCAAGTTCTTCCTCCATAAACTGTCGTAGTTTGATGTCTAGTTGACCATGAATGGTTTTTTGGATAGGTTTGTCGGTGATTTCTGGAGTCTTTCTGAGTAGATTCTTGGAATATTTTTTCACTTTAGAAGTCTTTTTTCTTGGCTGGAAGTTTTTAGTTTTGCCCTTGATATATATATATATAGTAAAACATTTACCATCCAGGAGTTTCACTTACTGTCTTCATTTTATTTTTGAACGGTTATACACTGCAAAATTATGTTTTTAACTTGATACTATTTGGTTATTGGCCTTATTTTTTCCCTCAACCACTAAAGAGTTGAGTTTTTGCTGATGACTAATTTTGGGATTTAATAAAAAAACAAATTAAGGAAATGATTTGAACTTACTTTTGTATAGATGCCAGAAATTATTATCTCTCTTAGAAAATTAGCATACCTATTAGAGGCCTCGATATATGTCTTCCCTCAGCCCTGGCAGGACTTGACACAAGGAGATTTTATAGTGGGGGTTTGAGAAGTGGATGTCGCACACAAGCTGAGACTCAATGCTGTTCATAGTATAACAAGGCGAAATGTGAAATATGCTAGCCTTTGTCAAGTCTTCTGGCACGTATGCCGGGTGACCTTACTGGTCATAGTTTCACGAAACCCGAAAGTCTAGTGCAATGCTTGTCATGGATCCTTCTTCTACCCCGAGGTGGCCCAACTGAAGCTGGGAGCCATTCTGCCTTGAAACGATTAGATGCCTCATAGGGTGTCACATGACAGTTTTAGAAACCCCTTCTCGGTTTTTTTTCTTCTGTCTTTTGACCAGTAGAGACATTGTCTCTGGCCCAGCCAGGGAATGGTAAAGCTACATGGCTATATTATCTACACTTGTCAAGTAAGCCTTTTTCCATTGTGTCCACTTTCCACATAATAATTGTAAATGGAACAATATGTGTATAACTCTACCATAGGATACGTTTTTGTGTTTGTTTTTTTAATACAACTTGAATGCAGGACCAACCCGAGGATGTGCAGGGCCTAATTGGGAACATATATATTGCAATGTGTCGTTGTATGTACTTGATGAGCCAAGAGTTCATTACCCTCTAGCATGGGGCCACCTTAGGCACTGGGCCTGTAGGGAATGAATAAACAAATTTTTAAAAAAATGTTAAATTGAATTAAAAAAGATAATTATTAAAATATGCAGAAACTCCTTGAGGTCTCTGACAGGAAAAAGGGACGACGCATGCGTAAGGAAAAAGGGACCTCCCGACAAGAGTAGGAGGCTCATTCTCTTTCAGGCAGTGACCAGCGAAGTGTCAACACCTTGCTAACTGGTGGAAGACGCCACGTATTCGTCTTTGGACGAAGCGTTGGCTAGTCCTTTCACTAGTGGGAGCCTTCTCGGTTAACAGTATGCCGAAATATAAAAGGCTACGAAATGGAACTACGAACTAAAACACTGGACTTCGACAAAACTCCCCAAAGCGACTAATACCATGTTCAAAGCTTTAAAATACCAAATGAGGACACGCATATACCAAGAAACGATTAACGTATTTTTAGACACCTTGACTGGGGGATTCAATCATTTTCAATTGTATTCAGGGAAAATTCCCTCACCCATGGAATGGTTGTCGAACCCAGGAAATAAAGGAAAATAAAACAAAACGGCTTCGTCTCCTATCTGTTGCTGTCTTCTTTCGTATAATTCTTTTTGGGCCCTTCTTGTTCAAGCAGTTACATCAACTAGCCAACGTGGGGTAAAATAAAATAACCTCATTATGGAGTCAGATACTAAACGGCAATACAGCCTTGCCCTTTGTTATATTTTGACCTTCGACCCGGCCCAAAAATACTATTCCAAGGTAATACACCGGAAGGAAGTGACACATTCCAACGGCCAGTTGAGTTTGGGTCCCAGAGCAGTTGCCAGCAGAATTCCAGACAGCTAGAGACCAGATGTGGTAGGGAAGGCCACACCCGACCGAGGGGACACTCGGAAAACCCCCGATGCAGTTGCCAGCGGACCCCAGAGAGTTAGAGACGAGATGTGGTAGGGAAAGCCACACCCGATCGAGGGGGCCCTCGGAAAAGCCCCAGTGGAGTGGACCCCAAGACCTCTGGTTGAGCATCTAAGAGAATAAGAAAGACACAACGTGACGGTCATAACAATGGGGTCAAAATATGAAGTTTATGTTCGGTCTCCAGCACCCTCTCACACGCAAACCTTACAAATAAAGTGAGAGGTAAATATTTTTCTAAAGAAGTCTTTTTGCGTCGTTTGTTCCTGCGTCTATCTTTCTGCGTGCGTCTGTCTTTATTATTATGGTGTCATTGTGATGCTGTAGATGACTATATAACACCTTGACCTACGCCTGACCCCACTGGCCCAATTGGGATCAATTAGTCCATTCGGCATAAGGATGGGCAATCTTGTATATATATCATGTATATAAAAGGTTAAAATTTTTGGCATAGGTATTTGAGTTTATCTAGTTATTCATTGCAGTTTTGTTCAATGTTAGTATATCATAGATAAACTAATGCTAATAGTGGTCCTAAGTGAGTGAGGATTTGACAAAATATCTCCCTGGCCACTTCGATTCGTGCATGACCCCTGTGGGGTTTGAAGGTTTTGAAGGTCAGGGGCTAAGGGCAAGGCTGTGTTGCCGTAGATATCTGACTCCATATTTTGGTTATATTATTTTACCCCACGTTGACTGGCCGGCGCAATGCCTTGCCCAAAGAAAGTCCAAAAGAAATATACAAAAAGAAAAGATGGAAATAGATAAGAGACGAAAACATTTCTTCTATACTTTCCTTTATTTACTGGGTGAAGGGACTAACCGACGCAACGTCCCAAGACGTAGGCGTGGTGCCCAAAACACCAGACAGCAAAACGGTGTTGTTGGTTCGACGAACACTGCCCGAAAGAAAAAGGTAATATCGTCTCCTTTTTCAAGAGGAAATCCTTTTTTCTTTTTATGCATGCGTCATCTCCTTTTCCGTTAGAGACCTCTGGGAGTTTCTTCAAATTTAATAGTTTTCTTTTTATCTATTTTTTTATTTTTTAAAATTTAATTTTTAATTTATTTATTCGTTCCCTACACCCCCACTATAAAACGATTTTATGCAATATTCTGACATGGTAGGATGTCTGATGAATACCGTCTTCCTTGCTACCTAGCATTCCTATGCTTTCATCTGGATGATGAATGTAAAGAAAGACATTTTTGTCTGTCTCTCATTCTCTCATATGTGTGTGTGTGTGTAGTTGGGCAGCAGTCTTTCATTTAAGCATGTTTGATTAAATAATAAAGACACATTTAGTTTATATAATCTTATTAAGATCCTTTCAAGTTTCCTGATAAGAGTCTTGGTTTCAGGTTGGAATTGGTGGATGAATTTACCAAAATTATCCCGAGCACTTTCGGACCTTTCATAGGCCATCATCAGGGGTTACTTGCATGTATAAAGAGTGTTTTTTTAAGAGCTAAGATCATGGGTGTGCTATTTTGGTCAAGTATCTTTTTTCGCGAAAATTCACAATAAAAGTGGCAATCGGAAAAAAAAATCTTCTGTTATCTTGACTTTCATTTATAAATCGTTATCCATTTATTTATTGATTGACTATGGAGTGCAGGTTTCAGTTTTTTGAGGTTATCTGTAGATTAGGGTTTTGTGCAATTCGTTATTGTTTTCTAAAAAAGATTATTTATAAGGATTATTACTAAATAAGTGTTTAGAATTAATGAAAATAGTTGCTTTCACTACGAAAAGGTTTCAAACCCTTAAAATTGATTGAACGATTTTAATTTAAGTCGGTTATCATTTTCTGCGTGAGTAGAATTTGATTTTTTCAGTCTCACAAAGTATTGATTTTTTAAAATTGATAGTATCATTATAATCCCGGTTTTATTACGGACAAGGCCAAATGGGATTAAGAAGACTGTGTTGCGCCAATTATTTAACCGAGAAAACCTGCGTTTTATTTTGTAAAAGAGGAAAATAAACTGAAATCTCTCTTAGTTTATATCTCAGTCGCCATAGCAACAATAACTTGCTTCTTTTTCAAATTCAAATAAAAATTAATTCTTTTATTCCGTATTGATTTTATTAAAAACTTAAAATAATAATGATAATTTAGAAAAAGAAGATCGAGAAATAAATCAGTAATGAAATTTCAATATTCATGAAATCTCACATTTAAATTGAAAATTTAAATTTACTCGGGTTCTTACAAAATTCGGAATCATTGAATCATTCCGGAATAAGAAAATAGTTTTATTACCTCGTCACATTATTTACCCGAACGTTGCTTAGTTACACCCGCCACCCAGGTAAAATACTCTTTCATTTCTTTTTTCTTTTAAATTTGGGAAATTAGGGAGTCATTATCTACAATAATGAAAGTTTTTAGTATCTGTATAGATTTTGTAGGTTTAGAGTTTTAAAATATTTTTTAAAAAGGAAAGATTCAAAATAATTTGATTTTTTTTTGAGAGGCACAATTTAATAATGCGTAACAAGTGGTATATGTTTTCGTTTTATGGAAGCCTATCAGTATGAAAATTAAAATTTTAAATTTACTGAATTTTTAATCGTACTCAGCGGGAATCATTGGAGTGTTTTTTGTTTGTTTTTTTCAACATTTTAAATTTTAATGTTTATTATCATATTTTTTATTTACTAAATTCGCAACTTTTTAAAGAAAAAACAAAAAACTTGAAAACAACGTATATTGTCCAGGTTAAAAGCGTGGTAAGGGTAACCCAAAGCCGAAGTTTTTTAAACCTTATTTTTCCGATGCAAGAATCGTTGGGCAACAAGAAATGTTTTGATAACCTTGCCAGGTGTTGGCCTGTTTACCAAAACTTTTCTCGTCCCCAATGATATCTGCATCGAAAAAATATCGTCTATAAAATGTTCTGCTTCCAATTACTCTTACCCCGTCTTTAATCCTAACTAATAAACCCTTTAATCTTCTCACATCCCCGAATAAAGCCTTTTGATTTTTGTTTATTTTTTTGTTTTTGGTGCAGAATTTGATTTTGTACAATATAAGTATCGTAGTCCCGAATGGCATGCAGATAATATCATTTAGATCGTTATTTAATTTATCAAATTAAAAAAGATAAAAACTACGTTTGTTTTGCAGAAAAAGACGAAAATTCAAAGAATAAAGACAAAAACAAAACAAAAATTAAAAACAAAAACAATCTAACAAAAATAAACAATTTGATTTATTCACAATCAAAACAATAAAAATGAACAAAAAGACTTATCGGCAACATTGACAAACGACGCGCTAATTTTTCTGAAGTATGGATGATTAAAAGTGTAAAAATATGTTTTCTTTTAAATGTTAATAAATACTTGGAAAAGGTTTATCTCCCATATGACGCTTTATATATTGGTTTTATTGCGAACTTCCGTAGAAAAAAATATCGTTCAATGAAAAACCACACTAAAAAAAGACAAAAAAACCCAAAAAACAACCACAATATCTAAAAAAAGGATTATTTAGATAAAATCCTTTTTTTTTCTATTTATTTTTCAATTTTTTTTTTTTTTACTTTAATTAATAAAATACCTGTCACCTGCAGTAAATGGAAGTGTTTAATTTGTGGATGTTAATTTTTTAACCTAAAAAACAACAAAAAGCAAAAGCAAAAAAACGTTTAACCAGTTTTTTTTTCTTTTTTTATCAACCACAGATTAAGCTAAGAAAACAAATCAAGTAAAAAAGAAAAAATGTCAAGAAGAGCAATGTTTTCCATTTTTTTAACTTCAAAAATAATGCATCCGTGCAAACAATATAGACACACAGCATTGTAAAAAAAAGTAAAGTTGACGACCATAGTCAAAGGCAACCAGAAGGCTCCCTTTTCACTAGCTACTACACCGAGGTGTAGGGGAGGGCGCTACTCCTTTCCCTGGATTGCTCCACTTTACCCTTGATACGTACCTTATATTGCTGAGTGTTAAGCAAGGTATCAAGTACCATTTTTAAAGTCTTTGGTATGACGCGATCTGGGATTGAACCCAGGTCTCCCGGACCACTAGTGAACACTCTACCCATTAGACCACTTAAAAAAAACGCACCCTCCTTAAAATTAAATACTGAAAATTTTTATTAAAATCCAATAATTAGCCGATTTTGTGGGAATAAAAAAAAACAAAAAAAGAAATAGTGCTTTAGCAAGTGCATGTTTTTGTACATTCCTCAATAACAAATATCATTTATTTGATTTATTCATTTACTATTATTTGCAATCAGCTGCATTTTATTATCCTGGAGTATGATCCTAAATTCAATTTATTTGTACCATCTGATTGACAGCAATGTAGATATCACTTTATTGTATAAGTTTCTTGGTTGTACACGTCTTCATTTAAATTATTGAATTAAGCAAAAAAATGATTCAATCTCAATAATTCTTTTATTATGTCTCATATGCAGACATTCTCACTCACTGGTTCAGTCATCTGGTTTTGGTCGTGGGGTGGGGGTGCTACTCATGTAGTATGTCCAAGGCAGGAATAGCCTAGTGGAACCTATCCCTCTCCAGGTCTACAAATGATTTAAATTCAGAGTTTTCCTTCTCCCATACTGGTTGTCATACCAAGGTTAAAGAGCTATATATATATATATATATATATATTGATCACTTATATATATAATTACATCACACAGTTTTGAAACAACGCAATTAATTGAATGCTGAAGATTTTCTCATATTTTCATTTCATTAAACAAATAAAAAATTTAATTTGAATAAAATTCAGAAGATACAACTTTAGATATTTAAATGCCCCGATGAAAGTTTAATACAAAAAACTCAAAACATTTATTATTGGCAAATAATTCATCTATAAATAAAATCATCCGCTGAAGACCTTGTGTTTTTTCATACTTGGACATTTTCATATATATATAATATATATATAATAATAAATAAATATATAATAGATTTTATATATTTAATGCCATGGAAGTTTGTCAGTGACCTTTGGTTTCATCAAGTTTTACAACAACAATCATCAGGCAGATAACGAAAGGAAATGAAGAAATCAAAAAAATCAAAAAATACCGTGAAAAACTATTAGAATTGTGTACAAATCTTTATGTGTGCTTGTGTGTGTGTGTGTGTGTGTGTTATAGTTACGTATTATTGTGTGTGGACGTATAAGTGGTGTTTAGTATATGTGTATGTGAAGATACATATGGAGCGTGATAAACTTGAGGTTGTTTTCTGGATAGGAGAATGCCATTATGTAGCCAACTTTGCTACTGGACGGCCGAGAAAAAAATTTCTTTATTTGTTTCTTTATGTACTTGTGTGCATATTTGTGGAGGTGATTTTAACTAAGGAACAAAATACCATCATTGCATTTTGAAGAAAATAAAGTTATGATTTGTAAGCGTAAATAGGCGAGTGTAGTATGGTAGGCCAGAATCACAATAAATATCATGGTGGATGGATATGTTATAATGTAATATACTATGGAATATTATACAAAATTGGTATTTTATGTTGGCACACTTATATATATATATGTGTGTGTGTGTGTGTGTGTGTGTGTGTGTGTGTGTGATGAACTCTTCCCCTTTGAGTTCTCTATATGAGAGCCTAACAGCTTTCATCAGTTCTGATGTTAGTGTCTCGTACAAGATTTCGAACCAGCCTTAGATTTACATACATGTCTGCTGATCCTATTCACCCAACCCCTCCGCTCGGGCAGGATATGACACAAGGTCAATTTTTAAGCGGAGTTTAACAGGTCTGAATTCAGAGTTTTCCTTCTCCTAGACTAGTTGCCTCACCAAGGCTGAAGAACCCAGTCTGTCCTACTATTTACCCATAGCTGGAGGGAGAATAATTGGATTCATACCTTTCCCAAGGGTATTAGTGCTATGTGAAATGCAATCAGTCTCGTCCAGGATTTGAACTCGAGTCGCCATGTCCATTTCCTACGACGATAACAATTACACCATGGGCACCTCCTACATGTCTGCTGATAATGCTAGAGAGTTGGTAGATGAACTTGTTGGTTTGACTGATTGAACCTTTTTTTTTTTTTTTTTCAATCTTCTGAAATGTTGGAAATAAATTTTGTTAAACTTCTAAATGGCTTGTGGCATTTGGATCATCAAATATTATGAGGTGATATAAATTGCTTGAATGTACCAACAGGTATATCATGAGCTATAAGGTCTTTTTTTTAGCTTGTCTCTCTACTTAAGATAGGGTGTTACAATAAATCTCATAATCTTCAGCTAGATTTCAGTACATTGATTCATTATTTTATATATACATGTGTGTGTGTGTGTGTGTGTGTGTGTGTGTGTGTGTGTGTGTGTAAATATTAATAAACAATATATTCCAAGGATATATTTATTTATATATGGATAATAGGCCAATGTTAAATGTTTCATTTTTTTAAAACCATCTTTAGGGGTATACTATTATGGGATGTTGTCTCATCAAAACATTATTTTCAATTGAAAAAAAATCAAATGAAAAAATGAGAAAATTCTTATCTTTCAAATATTGTTAATAGCATTATGTTTCAAAATGTATATAACTTAATTTGTGTTTGAAATTTTTATTTCCTATTTCAGTTATTGATTTATTTATTCATTTTTCCCCCCAAAAGTTTATGTATTTGTTGTAAATTAAAATATTTTTAGAACCTTATGTAAGAATAAGGAAATTATTTAATTTTTTCAAAAAAGGATGTAAGAAAAATTTTACATTTTTTAATCATTTTTTGGTTTTATTTTTATATTAAAACTATTAAGATTAAGTGAGATTTACTGATAGTTAATAAAAATTAATTTGAATAAAAAATATTGTAATTATTTAGAACTAATTTTACTTAATAAGGTAATAAGTTGAAAATGTTTAAAGATTATGAAGTCTATGCATGTGTAGTTTAGAAACAATTCTATTTTCATTTTTATATTTTATATATATATATATATATATATATATAAAACCTAGAAAAAAATATCCTCCAAACTATTAAAATATCTATTTTATTATAGAAGCCTATGTTAAATGAAAAGATTGTCTGAGATAGTAGTTAATAGTAAATAATACAGCTTTTCATTGTCAAAATTAATAATAATAATAATAATAAAGGATTATTAAAGGGACAGGAGGACTTGGAAGTTGGAGGACAAGTGAAGACCATCCAAACTACTGCATTATTGAGAATGGCCAGAATACTGAGAAGAGTCCTGGAGACTTGAGGAGACTTGCTGTCACTCAAACTCCAGTGAAAGACCATCAGCTAAAACTGATGTGAAAAACTCTAGTGAGTAAATAATAATAATAATAATAATAATTATAGTCAGGACATAGGGATGGAATTTGGCATAGAAAAATGTGCCATGCTAATAACGAAAAGCGGAAAAATGACACATGAGGGAAGGGATGGAACTACCAAATCAGGAAAAAATCAGAAAGCTCGGAGAAGAAGAAACATACAAATACTTGGGAATATGGGAAGCTGACACTATCAAACAAGTGGAGATGAACGAAAAAATAAAAAATATCTCAGAAAAATGAGAAAGCTACTCGAAATAAAACTATATAGCCGAAACCTTATAAAAGGGATAAATACCCAGGTAGACCTCCTCATAAGATACTCAGGACCATTCCTGAAGTAGACCTGCGTAGAACTTAAACATGTGGACCAGAAAACAAGAAAACTAATAATGATGCATAATGTTAATACACTATATGTGTTAAGAAAAGAAGAAGGAAGAGGACTTGTCAGCATTGAAGACAGCATTGACACAATGATATGACTCGAAGACTACATAGACAAGTGTGGAGGAAGACTGATCATGGCCACCAGAAACAATAGTGATGAGATGAGGATCAACAGAACAAAAGTAGCCAGAAAACAAAAATGGGAAGAAAAACAACTCTTAGGACATTTTAAGCAACTAACAAGTGACATCTCACAAGAAGACATGGGCATGGCTAAAAAATGGGAAACCTCAGGAGAGAAACTGAATGTCTTCTAATAGCAACTCAAAACAATGCCATAAAGACCAGTCATATCAAAGCAGATGTAGGTTATGTGGTGATAGAGATGGAACAATCAATCACATAATAAGCAATTGCAGCGAGTTAGTGCAGAAAGAATATAAGACTAGACATGACTGTGTGGGTAAAGTAATTCACTGGGAATTATGCAAGAAATTGAAATTTGAACATACGAACAAATAGTCCTGGAGAACAAGACGCACAAACTCCTCTGGGATTTTGAGATTCAAATGGATCATCTACTCTTGGCCAGACGACCAGACCTTATAATAATCAACATAAAAGAGAGAACTTACAAAATTGTGGTCTTTGCTGGCCCGGCTGACCACAGAGTAAAATTGAAAGAAAACGAAAAGAAAGGTAAGTACCTGAACCTTGCCAGAGAACTGAAAAACTGTGGAACATGAAAGTGATGGTGAGACCAATTATAATTGGTCTTCTCGGTAGAGTCACCAAAGGACTGATACAGGGACTAGAGGACTTGGAAATATGAGGACAAGTGGAGACCATCTAAACTACAGCATTATTAAGATCGGGGAGAATACTGAGGAGAGTCCTGGAGACGTGAGGAGATTTGCTGTCATTTAAACTCTGGTGAGAAACTATCTGCTAACACTGGTGTGAAAAACTCAAAAAGGAGTAAATAATAAATTCTTTTACTTTTAGAAAAATGAAGATCAAGTATTGGGTAGGGGGAGGTCTGTCAGGTATTTATTGGAGGTGATCATGGTATTAATATTTATTGTCATAGGAAGTAGACTCACCTACCTGAGTTTAAATTTCGAATGCAGCTGTTTGCATTTCACGTTGCAGTGATACCTTTGAGAAAGTTTGTTTTTGTTTTACGGCATATCAACCTCCCTGGTCATTTAATGCCAAATCAAGTTTAAAAAGGGGCAGATGGAAAGATCTGTTTTGTTGGAATTTATTCGTAGAGAAACTGTTTGTAGAAAGAATCTGGTTTTATTGATAGTTTATTTTTAGAGAATCATGTTGTTGTAAAAAAGATTTGGTGTGGGGGGGGGGAACAGCTTGTGGAAAGGATCAGATTTTGTTGAAGAATTTCTTGTAAAGGAACAGTTCATAGGAGAAATTTGGTCTTGTTGAAATTTCTTTTAGATTTTTCTGTATATATTTATCGCTTTTAGGAATGACATTACATTTTTTACTTTAATATTTTGGAACAGCTCCTTCATGTCGTTTGCACTATAAAAACTTTCTATTATATGGGCCATTGGCCTAATGAGTAGTGTTTGCCAATGGTTCAGAAGACTGGTGTTCAATCCCAGGTCGAGTCATACCAAAGACTCAAAAAAATGGTACTTGATGCCGCCTTGCTTAACACTCACCATTTTAAGGTACATATCAAGGATAAAGAGGAGCCATCCAAGGAATGGAGTAGCGCCTTCCCCTACACCTTGGTGTAGTAGCTAATGAAAAGGGAGCCTTCTAGTCACCCTTGACTAAGTTTGCCAACTTTACTTTACTTGGCATGGTAACTGGTCTAAGAGAAGGAAAACTTTAAATTCAAACCATTTGCAGACCTGGAGAGAGAGGGGCTCCTCTGGTTTATTCTTGCCTACATGAATAGTGTCCCTATAACTACATTACATTATGGGACCAGCAAGTAAGGTATTTTTTATGGAAAGGATTAGAATTATCAAGAAGGATTAGAATTATCAAAAAGGATTATAATTATTAATGATTAAATAAATATTTCTGATTATAATGAATTTGTGATGTCTTTTGTCTTTAATAATTATTGTTGTATATTGACCTTTGACCCGGCCAAACATGCCATTCCAAAGTGATGCACCGGAAGGAAGTGACACATTCCAATGGCCAGTAATTGAAAGAAATGGCTGATGAAATGGGACAAGGTAAAAGCCCATGATACACTCATAGACTGATGCACCGGAAGAGAGTGACCTGAACTGCATGACAGTTATTTCTGCTTGATGACGATCAAACATGCCATTCCAAAGATTGAGTAGGCGACTGAACTGTTATATAACTCAGTGGAGACAGGAAGTCAGTGAGTTGGGGACCAGAGAAGTCGGAGACAAGTGTGGTAGAGAAAGCCACCACCCGGTGGAGGAGGCCTTTGGGGCCCCTGATTGAGTTGGAGATCAGATGAGTTGGAGACAAGATGTGGTAGGGAAAGCCACACCCGGCCGAAGGGGCCCTCGGGACCCCCAATGGAGTTTGGAGACCCGTTGGTGACAAGATACGGTAGAGAAAGCCCGCACCTAGCAGAGTTGGCCTCTGGGCCTCCGGTTGAGCAGCCCTGGAAAATGAGAAAGACACAACGCTGATGGCCATAAGAGTGGGGGTCAATATATTGCAGTTCTGTTCAGTCTCCAACTCCCTCTCACACGCAAACCTTACAATAAAGTGAGAGGTATATTTTTTTAAAGAAGTCTTCGCTCGTCTTTATTATCGTGTCGTTATGATTCTTTCTGCATGAATCTGCATATGAGTATATAACATTATTACATTTTGAATTAAAGGAAAATTGCTAATATAGAAAGTGCATTAAATGCTTGAAGAATCTAAAATATTAAAATTTGTTTGGAGATAAAAGTGAAATCACTATAATAAAAATCTACCATTTCAATTTAACTTTTTTGTCTTCTTTATGCTTTTTTTTAGAAATTGCTTAAAGGCCAACAAAGGTGACTTTTATGACCAATATCAAGTTACTTTCTATTTTTAGAATTTTACTAAACATCAATACTAAAGGAACTTTGACTTTTCAAAATAAAAATTGTTAAAATTTTTGATTTAAGAGAACAGAATTTAAAAAAAAAATTTATACTTCCTTCATAAAATTTTGCTTTACTTATTTTCTCTATTTCAAAATTTACTTTAAAGGTGTATGTATGATCAGTGTTCTGTAATATATTTTGTAGTTCAACAATTTATCATCTCCTTTAAGAGCTGAAAAAGAAACCATAATGGAAAACCATAATGATACCCAGAAAATAATGATATGATGATAACATTAGAATAAATATCTCATTATTTTATGAAACAATGAATAATCCTTTCACTTATTTTCTTCTTTCAGTGTTGATATGGATTGTTATTGTTTTAGGTTTTAATTACAAATTTATTTAATCTCATTATTTAACATGTTATCCGTGGTGCATTCAGTAATTTTCAGATTTTTTTTGTACAGGTATTTAAAATTGTCGTAGACTCTTGAAAATTCAGTATGTTATTGCTATACATCTTATGAGATGACTGACCAATTTTTATGATTTCAGATTCAAATGGACAGCTACAGCAGGAATTGGAATACACCCCACTAAAGCCTTATTGTCACAGCTGGTGAATTTCAAAAATGCAATCTGGACATGAGGAAGAACGATATGCAATAAAATTGTGTTTTAAACTTGGAAAAAAGGCCACAGAAACGTATGGAATGCTTCAGACTGCTTTTGGAGCATCTTGCATGAATTGAGCATCAGTTTTTGAGTGGCATAAGAGATTTAAGGAAGGTAGGGAGTCTGTGAGGGATGATGAGAGGTGTAGGAGGAGTAAGGAAGTCAATACACCACAGTTGATTGGCCAAAAGCATAGGGTTAGGGTTACTATGTTGAGGTTTTAAAGGAGTTCAGGACGAGATTCCTTGGGAAGAGGCCAGCACTCTTCAAATCGGGTCAGTGGCATTTCTACTAGGACAATGCACCAGCCCATAACTCCATCCTTGTCACAGACTATTTGACCAAGATGGGCATCAAGACAGTTCCTCAGCCTCCCTATAGTCCAGACCTTGCGCCCTGTGACTTTTGGTTATTCCCTAAGCTCAGAGGCTGTTCTTATGAGACAATTGAGGAGATGAAAGAGGCTGTGACGAAGGTCATTGACACACTCACACAAGAGGACTTCTATGGGGCCTTCCAGCAGTTGTTGGAATGGTACAACAAGTGCATTGCAGCTGGAGGAGATTATTTCGAAGGGGACTAGAGTTTCATGTGCTCATACTAAAAAAGTCTGGAAACTTATTTAATGATCCCCGTACACTTACCTTCAAGATAAAAGTTTATTAGGTTTTAAACTTTTAAAATTTTTAGAAGAATTTCTCATTTAATACCTAGAAAAACATCAGGTTGGATTTGATTTACATGTATTTTGGAATAAGAGTACTGTAATTATTTGTGTATAAAAAGCATTCATATATAACACTCACCTCTCACTTTGGACTGCATTATCCTGGAAAGAAAATTCTCATGTATAATATGATCTGACTTTTTAGAATTTGTAGCAGCTAAATTTAAATTAAATTTCAACTTTTTGTCTGTTTGAACTGACTAAAAGTAATAATTTATATAATGTCTTAAAAGACAAAATCTGCATTTAAACCAAATAGAAATTTTCATGCAGAAATGCAACAAACTTACTGCAAATATAATTTCATATTAAGAGAAAGAAAATTATAAACAAACACACATTCCAGTGGATATTTCTCTGGAATGGTGTAAAACATATTTGTTTGAACTATAGATATAACTTACTTTCGGTCATTCCATTGGTTAGACACATGGCTTGAAAAAAAATTAATTATAATTCTTGTGTATAATATTCACCCTTCACTTTTGGGCTGAAAAATTAGGAAAAATATTTTATCTTCTACTCAAGTAATTATAGTAAAGATTACATAAAGCAGAAGATCCAAGGGAGATAATTTAGGTTAAAAACTGGGAAGAGTGCAGTATTTCTGATTGAAAAACTTGATATTTCATTGTTTAAATTTACAAATACCACACAAAGCCTGTGATTTTGTGATTTCTATTATCTACTTCTATAGAAAACACAAATTTGATGGAATTTAAACAAAAAGTCCTGTTTGGGTTAATCATGATTTGACCCCAAGCCGTTACCTAACCTAAGATTCATCATCGGATGAAGATTTGCAGTGGTGGGGAATGGTTTTTATTTACTCATTTAATTATTTTTGGCGGCTGCATGTATAAGATGCATATGTTTTTAAGATGCATATATTTTTAAGATGTATATGTTTATTTATCAGTCACTTAATCAGTGTTCTGAGTAAGAGACAAAACTTCTTCTGGTGGTGAGGCTCCATTTCTGGAACTCTGTGGAGTCATACCTTCATTGTCATTACTCCCTGGAGTCATATGGCTTCATTATTGTTTAATGGCTTGTCAACCTGTTGCGTAGCCATATACACGAATATGGCCATGTGCGAAATAGACATGTAATGTTCATTACTACAGAATATATAAAGAACAGGAATCTCAAAAACACGTAACTACTTCTTGTTCAGGCACGAAACCTTTTTATTAACTTTGAGTTAAAGGTTTCGACGTAAGGAGGAGAGACACAATCTTCTATGCTGTCTTATTCATTTGGCCCCCAACTCGAGCAGCCCCCATCGGGCGCACGTTCGCCTCCTGCCTGCGAGCTCCAAGGGTCGATCCTTCTCGTTCGGCGTCCAAAACCCGACTCTTATTTTCTTCAAAATTCTCACATAAACTTCCACGTGCTTCCTGTGCGTGACGTCACCCGCACCTTGTCACCCAGTATCGTCTTGGACTGTTATGACATCTGAGTGACACCTCCATCCGCTCGCGCGCACCTGTGTTAACACCTGCTTCAATCTTACACCCAACCAACCCATGTGCTGAGCCGAAAGGTTCTCAGCCTAACTAAACTCAAAGGCATGAACCGAAATCCCTCGGCTATTTCATAACAAACCCTTGTGTGTTATTTAATGTTAAATCTTGTTTTTTTTTGTATATATGATTTGTAAGCAAATAGTTTGTTTGTAAATATTTTGTTTGGTTTGGTTATGGTTTAATGGCAGATCAACTCTTGTGGGCTATTTAGTGCCCAGTCTTGTTGCTTTTGTAGATATGGTTTGTAAGTGAATAGTTTTGTCGTGAATAGTTTTGTTATAAGATGAATTGTTAGAGCGCATGACGAAAGTTAGGTTTTATTTGGTTTGGTTTGGTTTTATGACATATCAACCATTGTAGGTTATTCAATGCCAAATCCTGTTTATACATATATATTAAATATAGATGATTTGGTTTGGTTAGGTTTTATGGCATATCAACCATTATAGGTTATTTAATGCCAAATCCTGTTTATACATATATATTAAATATATATGATTTGGTTTGGTTGGGTTTCATGGCATATCAACCATTGTAGGTTATTTAATACCAAATCCTGTTTATATATATATATTAAATATATGATTTGTAAACACATTTTGTTGAGAACATTTTTTAGACAAGTCTCTGTGCTCATTTTATTTGCACAGAGTTAAATGGTTGCGAGTATTTCTATGTATCACTAACAATTCAATTAAACATCAATCATTTATTTACACACAATTAAATGATCAAACAGTTCCATTTCTAACAATTCAGTTTAGATTAAGTACAGTTTTATGTTTACACACAGTTAAAGGATCAAACAGTTCTATTTCTAACAATTCAATTTTGCATAAATCATTTGTTTGCACTCAGTTTAAATGTCAAAGTGCACAGTTCTATTTGACCGATAGATAGGACCCTTTCAGGTGCTACCACTTCAGGCCAGAGTGCACCTGGGAGCAATAGCAATGAAAGATACTCTATATTTCCCAAAACTCCAGGCCTGAAGACTTGCTATCAGATTGTTTAATGTCATAAGGACATTTTTTAGGGGAGGGGGTCTTACCTCTCTGCAGAGATGCAGTCGGTGTATTCTACAGCCCTCCCAACTGACTGGGTTCAAAACAAAAGTTAGTAGACAATGTTGATTGTTTTGTTTAATGACATATCAACTTTTGTGGGTTATTTAATCTTGTTTTTTTCGTATATATGATTTCATGTGCATTAATAAGTAAGTAAGTAAAGTTAGCGACCATAGTCGAGGGTGACCCGAAGGCTCCCTTTTCGATAGCTACTACACCAAGGTGTAGGGGAGGGCGCTACTCCATTCCCAGGATTGCTCCACTTTACCCTTGAACCGTACCTTATAATGCTGAGTGTTAAGCAAGGTGGTATCAAGTACCATTTTTAAAGTCTTTGGTATGACTCGACCTGGGATTGAACCCAGGTCTCCCGGGCCATTGGCGAACACTCTAACCGCTGGGCTTTTCACTTGATGCAGTTCCACATCCTTCTAACACCGGCATCTTTAAGATAAAACGAGTTGTTTACCATAAAAGCAATTTCAAGAATGCAGCCTGGACTTAATCATATAGGTAGAAAGGCTTGATATGACTAGCCAATTTATCTGACTAGGTGTCTCCGCTAGCCCATCTAATCCAAAGTAGAGTGTTATAGGTCCCATGACCACTTAGTACTCTGGTGAAAGACTTCTCTGCCACCAGGATCCCATCTTCAGGCATTATGGGTCACCATCCACAGCCAACAAAAAGCCCCATTGGAAGGAGGCGTTTTACCCCTGTGCAAAGGTACAATTGGCATATTTCATTGTCCCAGCCAACAAGTGAAACTGGACTTTTTATATGTGTTAGAGTACAATCTATGGCTTAAATAGATATATTCAAAATTTTTCAGTTTTGAATAGGAATATCTGAAACCATATAACTGTACAAATAAATGACTAGCAAGAGTTTCTTAAAACCATACAAGTTATTATAAATTATTATTTGTGGTTAGGAATACTTGAAATAATATAATTGTATGTACATTATTTGTATAAAGAAAAGTTATTTGAAGCTCTAATTGTTGACAAAGGATTATTATTATTAGTTACTTGAAACCATTGAATTATTTGCTAAAATGACTGACTTTAGCATTAATTAATCCAACAAGGGTTGATATGCTATAAAATCAACCTACCAATCATTGAACCTTATCTACCTAGTCATGAGAAATTTCATTGTTATATTTACCAGAGGTATTATTTAATTCACTTGAAGAGAGAGAGAGAGAGAGAGAGAGAGAGAGAGAGAGAGAGAGAGAGTGTGAGAGTGTGTGTAATTAGTGTAATTAGTTAGGTAGACTACATTATTGATACTCTTTTTCATTTTCTTCTTTTTTCCTCTCTCATTATAACTTTCTATACTCGAGTGGACCGTAATTTGAAAATAATTGTTAAAAGTTTAGTCCCCTAAATTTTTAGTATTTAAAAATTTTTTTGAGTTTTGATTACTTCGACTTATGCAAAGCTCACAAGAAAAACTTTGTTGAATGCCAAGGAGACTATTTTAAAGAAAACATTTCTTTTTCCTTTGTTTATTTCTCTCTTGGGTAAATACAGCTTCTGTCTCATTACCTTTTGAATGCACTCTGTATATAAAATTTGTTTCTATTGTTGGGTTATCTGTCCTTGTCTGTTAGAGGAATTTTTTGAATGACTGCTAGAAGGTGGCATATGTAGTTGTCATCCTTTAAGTAGAAGACGTGTTTTCATTTTTTATTATTGGCTAAAAGGAGGAGGAGGAGGAGGAGGAGAAGGAAGCGGAAAAACCATAATAGTAGGAGTGAGAGAAAACTATTTGAAATTGAGTTTCACCATTTCAAAGTCGACATTTGAAAATAAAGCCAACAGAAAATAACTGGTATACATGTGCATCTGTAAATCTGAGATCGTTTTGACATTGTAAACAGAAACCCTCTTCTAGGATCTATAAAATCAAAATTTTTTGTTTTGTTTGGTTTTTGTTTAATGGCATACCAACCTTTATGGGTTATTTAATGTCAAAGCTCTCCATGTAGAAGAACAGTTGTGGTACTATTTAACCTATATCTGGGGAGGAGTATTGATTTTTTTGTTTCTTTGTTTAATGGCACATCAATCTTTATGGGTTATTTAATGCCAAAGTCATTCTTCTGGAAGAAGAGTAATCATTCTATTTAACCTATAGCAACTATAGATTAATAATGTGTCTATTTATGATGTTTAAAATCTACTTTAACCCTAAAGCAATATATTTTGAAAGGGTCAAATTCGAGGATGGTTGGTTGGTTGGTTGGTTGGGTTTTATTGCATATCAACCTTTGTAGGTTATTTAACACCAAATCCATTTTTATGCAAATAATCAGTTCTATTTCAAATATTCAGTTTAGCATGAGTACACAGTTTAATTGTCAAAAACATTTCTATTTCAAGTTATTCAATTTATTCAAACAATTCTAATTCAACTAATTCAGTTTAGTATAAGTACAGATTTTGTTTACACACAGTTAAATGTCAAAACAATTCTATATTAAACAATTCAGTTTAGTATAAGTACAGTTTCACTGTCAAAAACATTTCCATTTCAAACAATTCAGTTTAGCATAAGCACGCAGTTTAAATGTAAGTACAGTTTAATTGTCAAAAACATTTCTATTTCAAGTTATTCAGTTTAGTCAAACAGTTCTAATTCAAACAATTCAGTTTAGCATAAGTATGCAGTTAGTTTTATTTAACCCATTGATAGGGCCCTATCAGGTGCTACCATTCCAGGCCAGAGTGGACCTAGGAGCAATGGCAATGAAGAGGTACTTGACATTCCCCAAAGCTCCAGTATCCCTGGAACCTAACTATCAGATGGTTTAGTATCATATCCAGGATACTCATTGGTGGGGGTGTCTTCCCCCTCTGCAGAGAAGCAGTCGGTGCATTCTACAGCCCCAGCCAACTGGGCAATACACAGAGTTAATGTCAAAACAGTTTTATTTCAGATAATTCAGTTTAGTATGAGTACACAGTTAAGATGTCAAAACAGTTCTATTTTGTGCAATTCAGTTTAGCATAAATACACAGTTTAAATGCAAAAAATAGTAAAGTCAAGAAACCATGGTTTAGTTCTATTTAAATCATAGATAGGACCCTATCAGGTGCTTCCACTCTGGGCCAGAGTGAACCTGGGAGTGATGGCAATGAAGCTGTACTCCGGATTCCCCAAAGCTCCAGCATTACTGGAACCTCACCATCAGATTGTTTAGTGTCATATCCATGACACTAGTTGGGAGGGATCTTCCCCCTATGCAGAGAAGCAGTCAGTGTATTCTACAGCTCCAGCCGATTGGGCAATGGTTCAGTTTGTGAGAGTTAAAAAAAGCAATTTTCATTTCTTACTGATAATTTTTGTAATATGTAGATTTTTCTGCGTATGTTTTTGTGATCTTAACATCTACTAAACCAAATGATAGATCAAGTTTTTGAGTTTTTGTTTTCTAACTAGATTTGTGGATGTGATTAATATTGAAGGGCAATGTTTTTATTTATTGAGTTGAGTCATAAATAATTTCCATTTCAGTAAAATGTAATTTATTCATGAATGATTTAACAATGAATTCATTTCAATCAATAATATATTTATTATTATTTTGAATCACCTCTTGCAATCTGTCAAGTAGCTTGTTGATTCCTCTTGGCAGTCAATAATAACACTTTGGCCATAAAAACTATAAATTTTCTTAGCTGTTCCTGTAGAATTTTGGTTATTCTTAAACTTCCACAAACTTACAAGTTGAAGATGCACTTTCACATCTTCCATTTTAGAGATATTAAATCATAGATTAAAATATGATGGGCACTTTTTCACCACTGAAGTAAAAATGACTGCTAAAACCAATTTTTAATTAGATAATTACTGGTTACATTTTAAAACCCTGGGAGTTTGAAATGCATAGTTGCAATTTACTTTTAAGAAACGGAAATTATTTATAACTCAAACCAAAAGTATATAAAATTCACACATTCTTATCTTGTGTATCGTAGACTGCCACATATAACACACACTCCCATTTTCTGACAAAAATCCAATTCTCTTGTACACTGTGTAGTACTTTTAGTCTGAGATGAAAAGTCACCAACATATGACAAAAGAATTGAAGGAATTTTGAATGAAAAGATAAGTGTGTCATATACACTGCAATCTACGGTATGTGTTAGACTGTTAGAGTGAGATCCAAATATTTTCTTTACTTCTGTTTCATCACAAACGATTTTCTTATTTCTCTTCAGTTTTTTTAACTGTAAATATTTTGAAAAATATTTAGGGGATTTTTTAAATTCTCGATTTTTTCCTCCCTTAATATCAACACTAGTCAAACGAATAATCAGTAACAGAATTACGAGGTGTATACGATAAGTTTCCAGACTTTTTTCGTATGAGCACTTTTATTGATAGTACACACATGAAACTCTAATCTCCTTTGAAGTAATCTCCTCTGGCTTCAATGCACTTGTTGTGCTGTTCCAACAACTTCTGGAAGGCCCCATGGAAGTCTTCTTGTGTGAGCGTGTCAATGACCTTCGTCACAGCCTCTTTCATCTCCTCAATTGTCTCATAAGAACAGCCTCTGAGTTTAGGGAATAACCAAAAGTCACAGGGCGCAAAGTCTGGACTATAGGGAGGCTGAGGAACTGTCTTGATGCCCATCTTGGTCAAATAGTTTGTGACAAGGATGGAGTTATGGACTGGTGCATTGTCCTGGTGGAAAAGCCACTGACCCAATTTGAAGAGTGCTGGCCTCTTCCCAAGGAATCTCTTCCTGAACTCCCTTAAAACCTCAACATAGTAACCCTAACCCTACGCCTTTGGTCAATCAACTGTGGTGTATTGACTTCCTTACTTCTCCCACACCTCTCATCATCCCTCACAGACTCCCTACCTTCCTTAAATCTCTTATGCCACTCAAAAACTGATGCTCAATTCATGCAAGATGCTCCAAAAGCAGTCTGAAGCATTTCATACGTTTCTGTGGCCTTTTTTCCAAGTTTAAAACACAATTTTATTGCATATTGTTCTTCTAAAGTGTCCTCATGTCCAGATTGCATTTTTGAAATTCACCAGCTGTGACAATAAGGCTTTAGTGGGGTGTATTCCAATTCCTGCTGTAGCTGTCCATTTGAATCTGAAATCATAAAAATTGGTCAGTCATCTCATAAGATGTATAGCAATAGCATACTGAATTTTTCTAGAGTCTACGACAATTTTTAATACCTATGTGAAAAAAGTCTAGAAACTTATCATATGGACCTTGTAAAAATGTTTTCAGTTTTCCTTAGAAATATTTTCTCCATTAGATCATTTATAAAGTTTTAGGATAATTTCATTTTGTATCTGGGGAGGACGTAGCCAGGTCCTTAATCTTCACACAGTGAACGCATAAAAAAGATGCCAAGACCATATAATCTTAAATACAGTCTTCATTTTTCTTTTCTTTTCAAAAATCAAACCACAAGAAAGATAAAGTTTTGTACAAAGTATATAATTGATACGATAAAATAACGTGTACTTGACATTTTATCAATACGTATCAACTCACCAAAATTTTACAGACATGTTTAAATTTCGTAGTCCAGTCATATTGTTGTTATATAAGAAATTACAGTATATCTGGAATTGTAAGTTGTGACGTGAAAAAGATGAAATACTGCAGGAATATCTGGTGTCGGTGGGTTAGTTATGATATCACAGTTTATTTTGGTTTTCCAGTTACCAGTGATCACCAATACATCAAAGGAGGTTGAGCAAAATAAAATACCAAATCCAGAAAGTTTTTAAAAAATGGCATTCAAATTTTATCAAATTATTGAAAAAGATGCGACTCTTGAAGAATGTGGTAAAGAGAAACAATAAATCCTCTTTGTTTTCTCTCTAGCTATACCATTGTATATCATTTGTCTGAGAAATCTGTTTATCTAATTAACTATTTAGATAAAAAAAAAACTGTTTGATTTATTCAATATGCAACTACTACTCCCACCCTTGTAAGGCATTAGATCAAAAATATTTTTTTCTTCTCTCTATCCTTTTCTTTTCAAGTGTAAAATTCAACTAATTAAAAGCTTAAAATTTAAAAAAAAATTTGTCGTAATTTTTTGACATGTTAATCTTTAATCGTCTCTGAACTATTAAACTAATCATGCGTTTAAAAAAGAGTTTGGGTGGGGATAGAGATGTGAATACAATGACCTTTAAGTATAGTGCATCTTTTAATTTTCATTAATTTTAATTCATTATCATTATTATCATTATTTTTTTAACTTGTGAGTTTTTTGCATCATCATCAGCTGATGGTTGTTCTCTGAGGTCTAAGTTACAGCAAGTCTCCTCTAGTCTTCAGAACTCTTTTAAGTATTCTAACTGATCTCAACAATTCTGTAGTCTGGATGCTCTCTATTCTTCCTCTGATTTCCAATTCTTTTAGTCCCTTTTACAAACCTTCGGAGACTGTTCCAAGTACTCTAACTACCATTAGTATTACTCTCATTCTCATGTGAGTTTTTTAGTTCTTTGGAAAGGTTCAAGTATTTATTTATCTTTTTGTTTTCTTTTATTTCTCCCTCTGGTATGCCGGGATTGTAAAATTCAGCTAACAGCAATTTTTTTCTTGTTAACTATCACTCATTTTGGTCTTCTGGTCGGGATTAGGTGATCCATTTTGTATCTCAAAATCTCAGAGAATTTTATGTCTCTTTCTCAAGAACAAATGCTTGTTTTTGCATATACCATTTGGTAGTATAGTCAAATTTCAGTTTCTGGCACAATTTCCTGTGGATGAGATTTCCCATCCATCTGTGCCTAGCCTTGTACATCTTTTGTTTTATTTTACTGTATTCACTTATTAGCAATTAATCGTTTCATCTCTGTCTCCATGTAACCTATACTTGTTATTCTATTGCATATTATTGATTTTCGCTTTAATATAACTGGTCCTTATGGTGTAGTTTTGTGCAGCTATTAGAAGAGATTTAGTTTCTCTTTTGAAGTTTCCCTTTCATAGCCATTGTCTGTATCTTCTCATGTGGAATCTCACCAGTTTGCCTCTTGAAATATCCATACAGTTGTTTTTCTTCACATTTCTGATTCCTTATTTTTCTGTTTGTTCTCATGTAGTCACAGCTGTTACTGGTCGCTGTAATTAGTCTTTCTTTGCTCTTTTTAATGCAGTCCTTTTCGAGTTCTTGTATTGATGCATCCATGCAATCTTCAATACTGCCAATTCTATGTGGTCCCAGAGCAAGCTGTGTTGCCATTTTGCTATCTGACTCCATTCTGAACTTATTCTATTTTTACCCCATGTTGTCTTGTTGGTGTTACTCCTTGGATAAGAAGGCCGTAAAAGAATTATATGAAAGAAGATAACAGATATGAGACGAAGATATATTTTTTATATTTTCCTTTTATTCCTGGGTTCAACAACCATTCAGTGGGTGAGGAAATTCTCCCTGAATACAATTGAAATGGCTGAATATCCTAGTCAAGGTGTTAAAAATGTGTTAGTTGTTTCTTGGGTATATATGTGTCCTTATTCGGTATTTGAAGCTTTAACAACATGTCCAGTATATAAAGCTTTAGCGATGTGTTAGTCACTTTTGGGAGTTTGTCCAAGTCCAGTGTTTTAGTTGGTAGTTCGATAGGTCCATTTTGTAGCTTTTTATATTTTGGCATACTGTTAACCGAGACGGCTACTACTAGTGAAAGGTTTGCCCAATGTGGCACTTTAGAGCGGCCACATGGGCTTCCAATTGCAACAAGGGAGATTTAGATGTTGTCCCTCCGCTGGTCACTGCTGAAAGAGAATGAGCTTCCTCCTTTTGTCGAGATGGTCCCTTTTCTTTGTGCATGTGTTGCCCCTTTTCCCGTCAGAGGCCTCTGGGAGTTTCTGCATATTTCAATAATTATTTCAATTCGATTTCAATTTTTTAAAAATTTACTTATTCCCTACAATTCCTCTCATTCCTCCTTCTTTTTTCAACACATACAGTCTGTCTTCTCTTGGATGTTGGGTCTTGTGCAAAGTCATTAGTTTTCTTGTGCTTTGGTCAATTTGTCAGAGTTCTTCTCTTGTCCATTTTAAAAAGAGTCTCAATTATCTCACAAAGGGAACTGATCAGGTGTTTATCTCTTTGATAAGATTTCTGCTGCAGTGCTTGGTTTAAAAATTTTTTCTCATTTCTACTCTTTTCTTATTTTTTTCTTTCATTTCAGCTTGTTTAATGTTGTCTACTTCCAATGTTCCCAAGTACTTGAAGTTTTCCTTCTCTACAAATATTCTGATGCTTTCTTGATTTGGCAGTTCTAATCCTTCCGTTGTTTCTCTTTTCCCATTTTTCATTTTGAGCATTGCACATTTTCCTGACTGTGTATTCTTATTGCTTGTATCAGAGTCTCCAGTTCTTTTTCATTTTTTGCAAATAGCTTGATGCCGTTTATTTAAATAAGTTGATTAATCTTTTCTTGTGATTTTGTAAATTTGTAGACCCCAGTGCTCTTCCTTAGTATGTCATTGAGTGGCATCACTGCTATTACAAATAGTAATGATGAAAGTGAATCTTTCTGGAAGGTGCCTCTTTGTGTTTTCACCTTTGCTAAAGCTTTCTTCCTGCTGTTAATTCCACTTTCCAGTTTTTATGGCTTTCCTGTTGAAGTTTATGACTGTCGGATATTTTGTACATTTTCAGACATTCTATTATCCAAGTTTGCGGGAACATATCATAGGATTTTTTGTAATCATTCCATGCTATGGCAACCTTTTTCCACCTTGTTTTGGTCTCCTTGAGGATGTGCTGATCTATGTCCAGTAAGTCACCTATTCCTCTTGATCCCCTGTAACACCCTTTCTGTCCATCTGGAAACAATCTGCCATATACAAGCAAGTAATAGATCTCTTCTTTAATTTGTAGGGTCAGGATTTTCCACATCATAAGTAGACACATTATCAGTCTATAGTTGCTGGGGATGATTCCCTTTTTTTTTTTTTTGGTGGGGGTCTTTCTGGATCAGGGTAGTTTTTCTCTTTGTCATTCATTTGGATATACTTGCTTCTGGACATTTACTCAGTTGTAGAATCAATCTGTTATTGGTGGATATGAATTTTTAAAATTTGTATCCCTGTATGCCATTATGGCCTGGTGTTTTCCAATTTGCTACTTTTTTGAGTGTTGCTTTTAGTGAGTCCTTGTGTATGTCTGCTTCAAGGCTTTCTTCAAGTCATTTTAATTCTTTTTTCATGTTTTTTATCCATTTGACCTTTTTGTTCCCATATTTTCCTCCATTATTATTATTATTATCATTTCACTCCTTGTGAGTTTTTTACACCAGTTTTAATTGGTGATCTTTTACTGGAGTCTCTTCAGGTCACCAGGGGGCACCTCGAGTGGTGTAATGGTTAGCAAGGTAGACTAGCAAACCTATACGAGTGAGTTTGATTCTCATTGGGTGCCCAATTCATGCGGCCTTGTGCTACATCTAAGCAAAAAAGCTTAGTAAATTACCTCTTCAGGTCACCAGGACTCTTCTGGGTAGTTTAGCTGATCTTAACAATGCTGGGGTTTGAACTGTCTTTAATCAATTTTATCAATCTTTTTTTCTCTTTTATTTCTCTTTCATTTTTCCTTTCTACTTCTTAATTTATTTCAATTGCATCTTTTAAATCTCCATTTAATCTTATAACAATAATTATTATTATTATTTACTCTTTATGAGTATTTCACACCAGCATCAACTGGTCGTCTTTCTCAGGAGTTTGAATGACAGCATATCTTGTCAGCTCTCCAGAACACCTCTCTGTATTCTAGCCGATCTTAATGCTGTTGTCTCTATAGATTTGATTCTCCCTCTGATTACCAGTTCCTCCAGCCTCTTTTCTGGGTCTTTGGGGACTGTTTCAAGGGCACTCACTATGATAGGTATTACTGTCACTTTCATGGTCCACAGCTTTTTCAGCTCTCTTGCAAGATCCAAGTATTTTTCTATCGTTTTACTTTCTTTGATTTTTACTCTGTGGTCTGCAAGAACAGCAACATTTCCTTTGTTTTTCATTTATTTCATTGTACATTTTCTATTTTCAAGGCATATCAATTTGGTTTTTCTATCCGGACGACTTGATGTATTTTGTTTTCTCTCAATATGTTTTCCTTTTTTAACCACCCTATTTCTTTTATATTTGCACCAACTTTTAGATACAGCTAACTAGGAACAGCTGACCTCTAAGTGCTAATTTCATAATTTTTGCCACGCGTAGTATATATATATGTAAAGAAATTGTTGTAGGTCCAATGAGAGAAAAGTAAATGTTTTAAAAAAAAAGAAAAGGTTTGGAAATAATTTCAAATATATTTCCAAATTATTTTATCGTTATTCCATATATGTATATAGTTGTGCATCAAATGTTTGGGACATTCAGCCGATTATTATTACTATTATTATCATTATTATTTCAATTTAATCTTTTGATTATTATTATTAAATTTTATTTTCATTATTATAAATTATATTTTAATCTCATCTTTTAATTTTCATTCTATTTTGATTTAATCCCTTAATTCTAGTTATTATTGTTGTTGATGTTGCTACTTTTAAATCTATTTTATTTTTATCTTCCTAAACCAGTTGGTAGGTCAACTAGGAAAACAGGTACTATACTTTGATCTAAGCTCTTAAATCAAACAGTTTAAATTCAAAATAAACTTAAAGGGTACATGCTGCAATTTTTCTATAAGGAGAAAGCAAGGATTTATAATGGGTACTTTCTACAACCGTTATATACAGCATTATCCTCTAAAAAGTACTGTTCATCTTAAGTAGTTGATGTCCTACATTTAACACTTAGTGGTGAGGCTACAGTTGTTGAGTTTTAAAGTGAGTGCAATCATCTTTTCACTGCCCTTGATCATACCTGTTAAAGTCCCATCTCTTTGAGATATGTATTAAATAAATGGCTAAAAACATGGATATTGCAACGAAGTATGAAATATAAAATAATTGGCTTAAAACTTTGATATTGCAACTAAGTATAAATTATTTACCTGTTTAGAATGAGTATGAACTTAATTAGTTTGGTTTGGTTTCTTTGTTTAATGGCATATCAACCTTCATGGGTTATTTAATGCCAAGGTCATCCTTGTAGTGGTAGTATTTAAGCTAGAGTTTAGAGGGTAACTTTATTAATACATTGACTTTTAAAACATTGGTATTGCAAAGTGCTTATCTGTTTAAAATGATGGTGAAAAGATATTTTTGTACTGTAATAAGCATTCAATACTAATTATAGATTACTTTCTACTATTCGCTTATTTGCATTCATAGAATGGATTGCAGTTTTTATTATCAATTTGGTGGTTAAAATGTTATGCTATTTCCATTCATAGTATTTCTCAGAGCAATAAAGGCTACTTGGCAATGTTCATCTTTTCTCTAAGTTATATGTGACAGGTTCTTCTGGGTTATATGATACCAGCAGTAAAGATCAATCCCAGACCTGATCTATAAATTTTATAAATACAATGTGATTTGATATTTAGTCTAATGGCTGCCAATGGCACTCTTTAAGCATCTGTTTTTTTAAAAGCTAAAATTTTCTTTTAACTTTTTAATAAGTTGATATATTTATTGAACTTGTCAAAAATTTTTGTGTTAATGTTTTTTTGTTTTTCAGATGTGAATGAATTCTGAATGTGAATTTGTTGAAAGTATCAAATACCCAATGTCTGCTGCAAATCGAAAAGGTCCTCAACCACTTAAAAGTGGTCAGTCAAAGTCTAAATCCAAGAGTAACGAATTAAGTGGCAGAGAAGAAGAATATAAGTAAGGATAAGTAACGATATGCATGTTTTGACAAAATTATCTCGGCAGGGTTTGGAAAGTCAATAAAAACGCCAATATAAATCCAATTCAAAATTTCATTTTATTATCAGAAAGAAAATAATTGCAATTTTGTTTTGTTATTGACATCACTTTGTTTAAAAAATTATATAGTCTAAATGTTTGTCCTCATTAGTTCTACACTGAACTTAAACCCTCACCCTGAAGTTTTACCCTGAAGCTTTACTCTGAAGCCTCTCCCTAAAGTTTACCCGGGCTTCGTCCTGAAACTACCCTGGCCTCACCCTGAAGCTTTACCCTGAAGCCTTACCTTCAAGCCTCACCCTGAAGCCTTACCCTGAAGTCTCACTCTGAAGCTTTACCTTTAGGCCTCACCCTGAAGCCTTACTCTGAAGCCTTACCTTGAAGCCTCATCCTGAAGCCTTACTCTGAAGCTTTACCTTTAAGCCTCACCTTGAAGCCTTACCCTGAAGTCTCACTCTGAAGCTTTACCTTTAAGCCTCACCCTAAAGCCTTACCCTGAAGCTTCACTCTGAAGCTTTACCTTTAAGCCTTATCCTGAAGCCTCACCTTGAAGCTTTACCTTAAATCCTCACCCTGAATCTTAACTTGAAGCCTCACCCTGAAGCTTTACCTTGAACTCTCACTCTGAAGCTTTACCCTGAATCCTGACCCTTTATCTTGAATCCTCACCTTGAACCTTTACTCTGAACTTCTGGAGCACTCACCTCCTTATTGCTTCTGGTATTGCTATAATTTCATAAGAAATAAAATCTTTCAGTTTGCCAGTTTTCTGTGGTCTACATTTCAATATTTGAGCTTTTAGCTATCCCAATAAATTGAAATATAATCTTTGTATATTGTCCAAATGCTTGCTCTCTTGAGCTATATATCCCTGAAGCCTCATCCTAAAGATTCCAATTGAATGACCCCCTCAGGTTTGGAATGTAAATTAAAAAAACAACATAGGTCTTATTCAGAGTTTAATTTTACTATAAAAACGAACAGTATTTGTCATTTTTTTTTGGTATTGTCATTAGTTTGTGTTAAAGATTTACATCATGCAAATGCTTGACGCCACCCCCACCCCACCCCTTATAAGTTCTACACTCCTAAAGATTTGGTAACAATCAAATAGATTATGGCTGCAATATTCTCTGGTGGTTGAACACTGTGATGTCAACCGGGAAATTTCCTTTGTCTCTCTTATATATCCAAATCACAATGATTTCATTTTCCCGTCAGGAATTCTTTCATGTCAACATGCTTATATTTCTTATGAAATAACTTCTGAATTGCCAAGATAAAGTCACATTTTCAAGAAAAGCTTCAATCACAATTACATAATGTTTGTCATGTGATACCATGTTGGCAACTGAAATAGCATTACCACTGCTGCTTAAAGATGTACCGCCCACTCTCTCACCTCCACTTGTGTCTATTCTCTGAGTCCAATAAAAATGGATACTGTCTAAGTTCTGTAGTGCCATCTCAAAGTTCTGTACTTGTACTTGAGTGTAGTCCACGTGTTGAATTACGCGTGAAAGTGAATACAGACTTGAGCATGAGGAAGGGAAGATTGTATGCGCATTGTGGAATGCCCCAATGCGCAGGTGGTTTTGTCCATTTCCTGTGTGGTGATTGGCTGCAAGCCAAGGAGTGGCTATGCTAGCATGCATATATGCTGGCCCCCTCATTGACATTTTTGTCTGTTAGCTGACACCAGCCGGGCCGCCTAGCCGGTAAGTGTTGTTTATTATTTTCTCCTGTGTGTTAGGGCAGTAGCTTCTTCAGATACGAGATTTGGTAGTTCTACATCAAACAATTTGGCTACTTATAGAGGACAGACAAACAAACTCTTTCTAATTATTTATATAGATTGTTGACAATAATATTGAAATCGTTTTCTGATTTGTGAATTTTCAAAAAAAATTTTTCAGACGTATCAATGCTGAACTTGAAGCTAAGACCGCCATTTTGGTTGAAGAAGCAGAACAAGTTATTGTAAGTAAAACCATGTGTGTGTTGATCAAGTGTTGTCAGTTTTACCAAAGCAATAATCCATAATCTATTTGGAGGCCACAATATTTAGGATGTACTTTTATGACATTATTCAAATGATTATACAGATAAAGAAGAAGAAAGACAATTGGTATATTTTTATGATAGCCTTTATTTAACATATTTATTCCTTTATTCCCTTATTAGCCAGGATTTCTTATGTCTTCCACATTGACTGGCCAATTTCCATTGCTTTCTTATCTCATGTCCTTCTTCTTCATGTTGAACCAAATCACAGGCCAATTTCACTTGCTTTCTTCCTCTTGTCCATCTTCGTCCTGTTGAGCCTAATCACTGTCCAATTTAATTTGTGTTTTCTTATGCTTCTCCTTCTTCTTCCTGTTGACCCAAGTCATTGGCCAATTTCCATTGTTTTCTTATCTCATGTCCTTCTTCTTCATGTTGACCCAAGTCATTGGCCAATTTCCATTGTTTCTTATCTCATGTCCTTCTTCTTCCTGTTGCCCCAAGTAATTGGCCAATTTCCATTGCTTTCTTATCTCATGCCCTTCTTCTTCTTCATGTTGACCCAAGTCATTGGCCAATTTCCATTGCTTTCTTATCTCATGTCCTTCTTCTTCCTGTTGCCCCAAGTAATTGGCCAATTTCCATTGCTTTCTTATCTCATGTCCTTCTTCATCATGTTGACCCATGTCATTGGCCAATTTCCATTGCTTTCTTATCTCATGTCCTTCTTCTTCCTGTTGACCCAAGTCATTGGCCAATTTCCATTGCTTTCTTATCTCATGTCCTTCTTCATCATGTTCACCCAAGTCATTGGCCAATTTCCATTGCTTTCTTATCTCATGTCCTTCTTCTTCCTGTTGACCCAAGTCATTGGCCAATTTCCATTGCTTTCTTATCTCATGTCCTTCTTCTTCCTGTTGACCCAAGTCATTGGCCAATTTCCATTGCTTTCTTATCTCATGTCCTTCTTCTTCATGTTGACCCATGTCATTGGCCAATTTCCATTGCTTTCTTATCTCATGTCCTTCTTCTTCCTGTTGACCCAAGTCATTGGCCAATTTCCATTGCTTTCTTATCTCATGTCCTTCTTCTTCATGTTGACCCAAGTCATTGGCCAATTTCCATTGCTTTCTTATCTCATGTCCTTCTTCTTCCTGTTGACCCAAGTCATTGGCCAATTTCCATTGCTTTCTTATCTCATGTCCTTCTTCTTCCTGTTGCCCCAAGTCATTGGCCAATTTCCATTGCTTTCTTATCTCATGTCCTTCTTCTTCCTGTTGACCCAAGTAATTGGCCAATTTCCATTGCTTTCTTATCTCATGTCCTTCTTCTTCCTGTTGACCCAAGTCATTGGCCAATTTCCATTGCTTTCTTATCTCATGTCCTTCTTCATCATGTTGACCCATGTCATTGGCCAATTTCCATTGCTTTCTTATCTCATGTCCTTCTTCTTCATGTTCACCCAAGTCATTGGCCAATTTCCATTGCTTTCTTATCTTCTGTCCTTCTTCATCATGTTGCCCCGAGTCATTGGCCAATTTCCATTGCTTTCTTATCTCATGTCCTTCTTCTTCCTGTTGACCCAAGTCATTGGCCAATTTCCATTGCTTTCTTATCTCATGTCCTTCTTCTTCCTGTTGACCCAAGTCATTGGCCAATTTCCATTGCTTTCTTATCTCATGTCCTTCTTCTTCATGTTGACCCATGTCATTGGCCAATTTCCATTGCTTTCTTATCTCATGTCCTTCTTCTTCCTGTTGACCCAAGTCATTGGCCAATTTCCATTGCTTTCTTATCTCATGTCCTTCTTCTTCATGTTGACCCAAGTCATTGGCCAATTTCCATTGCTTTCTTATCTCATGTCCTTCTTCTTCCTGTTGACCCAAGTCATTGGCCAATTTCCATTGCTTTCTTATCTCATGTCCTTCTTCTTCCTGTTGCCCCAAGTCATTGGCCAATTTCCATTGCTTTCTTATCTCATGTCCTTCTTCTTCCTGTTGACCCAAGTAATTGGCCAATTTCCATTGCTTTCTTATCTCATGTCCTTCTTCTTCCTGTTGACCCAAGTCATTGGCCAATTTCCATTGCTTTCTTATCTCATGTCCTTCTTCATCATGTTGACCCATGTCATTGGCCAATTTCCATTGCTTTCTTATCTCATGTCCTTCTTCTTCATGTTCACCCAAGTCATTGGCCAATTTCCATTGCTTTCTTATCTTCTGTCCTTCTTCATCATGTTGCCCCGAGTCATTGGCCAATTTCCATTGCTTTCTTATCTCATGTCCTTCTTCTTCCTGTTGACCCAAGTCATTGGCCAATTTCCATTGCTTTCTTATCTCATGTCCTTCTTCTTCCTGTTGCCCCAAGTAATTGGCCAATTTTCATTGCTTTCTTATCTCATGTCCTTCTTCTTCCTGTTGCCCCAAGTAATTGGCCAATTTCCATTGCTTTCTTATCTCATGTCCTTCTTCTTCCTGTTGACCCAAGTCATTGGCCAATTTCCATTGCTTTCTTATCTCATGTCCTTCTTCTTCCTGTTGACCCAAGTCATTGGCCAATTTCCATTGCTTTCTTATCTCATGTCCTTCTTCTTCCTGTTGACCCAAGTAATTGGCCAATTTCCATAGCTTTCTTATCTCATGTCCTTCTTCTTCATGTTGACCCAACTCATTGGCCAATTTCCATTTCTTTCTTATCTCATGTCCTTCTTCTTCATGTTGACCCAAGTCATTCGCCAATTTCCATTGCTTTCTTATCTCATGTCTTTCTTCTTCATGTTCACCCATGTCATTGGCCAATTTCCATTGCTTTCTTATCTCATGTCCTTCTTCTTCATGTTGACCCAAGTCATTGGCCAATTTCCATTGCTTTCTTATCTCATGTCCTTCTTCTTCATGTTGACCCATGTCATTGGCCAATTTCCATTGCTTTCTTATCTCATGTCCTTCTTCTTCCTGTTGACCCATGTCATTGGCCAATTTCCATTGCTTTCTTATCTCATGTCCTTCTTCTTCATGTTGACCCATGTCATTGGCCAATTTCCATTGCTTTCTTATCTCATGTCCTTCTTCTTCATGTTGACCCATGTCATTGGCCAATTTCCATTGCTTTCTTATCTCATGTCCTTCTTCTTCATGTTGACCCAAGTCATTGGCCAATTTCCATTGCTTTCTTATCTCATGTCCTTCTTCTTCATGTTGACCCAAGTCATTGGCCAATTTCCATTGCTTTCTTATCTCATGTCCTTCTTCTTCATGTTGACCCATGTCATTGGCCAATTTCCATTGCTTATCTTATCTCATGTCCTTCTTCTTCATGTTGACCCAAGTCATTGGCCAATTTCCATTGCTTTCTTATCTCATGTCCTTCTTCTTCATGTTGACCCAAGTCATTGGCCAATTTCCATTGCTTTCTTATCTCATGTCCTTCTTCTTCCTGTTGACCCAAGTCATTGGCCAATTTCCATTGCTTTCTTCTCTCATGTCCTTCTACTTCATGTTGACCCATGTCATTGGCATATTGCTTTCTTACTCTTATTCTTGTTCTTCAGTTAACTTAACAGCTAACTGAAAAACTTGCTGCACAACCAAACCAGATAAAATAATTAACCATCGCAGCAATGGTGTTACATGTAACCAGTTTTTGTTCTTCTTTTTAGCCCATGTTTCATTTGCAGATAACATCACAGGCAAAACAGTGTATTGAAATGTTTGGCACATAGGGTGTATCGTCTTTGATGACATGCATCCACTTCAGGGAAATGTATGTATTGTCTCTAATGGTGTGCTAAATACTTTTCAGCGATTAAAATTCTGAAGCAAATTTAGTGTTTGTCTACAAGTTTGTTTAATGCCAGGAAAGGGTAAAATTGAAAAGGAATAAAATACAGTTTGACCAGCACATGTGTGGAACCGTGTATAGAAACATTGGCAGAAGCTAGAAGACTAATAAAGAGCTGTGGAATAAATAAATACAGTTGCAGATAGTTCTTTGATAAAAGGGGTTAATGAAAAGTAGAAATAACACTTGAATAGAAATTACATTTAAGAACTAAGTTAACGAACGAGGGGAAATTAAGGCTAACACATGCTAAAAAGGGATACTTGTAACTAAAGAAAAATACTATGAAATGTCAAATAATTACAACTATTCTATGCTTGGAGAAATTAAAGGCAATATTTCTTACTGACAATACTTAAAATATCTGGCTTATTAGGACGGATTTAGATGGCAGCTGCATGTTGCGAACATCTGGCCCTTTGATTTAATCAGGGAACAAAACCAGAAGTCTTTTCCTTGAGAAGAGTCTAAAAGTGCATTCTAAAACACAAGGGGCCGCTCTTGGAGATAAAAAATAGGAAATATAATCTAATTTGTAAAATGACATAGGGTCTTGCCCAGCTTTGCCTTGAGTACATTTTTTATCATGGTAAATATCTTCCATCCTGATTAGTAGACCAGTTCATGTACCTTGGTAGCAATATCTCATCTACTGAAAGCAATGTCAACCTATGCATAGGTAAAGCATGGACTACTATTGACAGGTTATCAACAATATGGAAAACTGATCTCTAATAAAACAAAAGAGTTCTTCCAAGCTGTAAATGTGTTAGTATTACTGCATGGTTGCACCACTTGGACGAAATACCAGGAAAAAATACTTGATGTGAACTACACAAGGACATTATATGCTGTTTAAACAAGCGTTGAAAGCAGTACCATACAAAACACCCGTTATATAGCCGCTTACCTCCCATCTCACAAACCACCTGAGTAAAATGAGCAAGACATAGAGGGCATTGCTGAAGAAGTAAGAACAAATTCATAATCAATGTTCATTTGTTTCCCTACACATGGACTCTTCAGTGTTGACCTACTAGCAAAAAATTACATTCATCACCTTACATTCATGTGTGTGGACACTGGATGTCATCGAGAGGACTTAATAAGGGTGATGGCTGTTAGGGATAGATGTTAAGAGAGAGTTAAAGGAATCTGTGCTGTTAGCATGCTTTGATGATTATGAACATTATTTAACTATCTATGTATGACTAAAATTTTCATTATATATTCCAGACTCTTTTTGTACAGGCATTTAAAATTGTCATAGACTCTTGAAAATTCAGTATATTATTGCTATACATCTTATGAGATGACTGACCAATTTTTATGATTTCAGCTTCAAATGAACAGCTACAGCAGCAATTGGAATACACCCTAATATAGCCTGATTGTGACAGCTGATGATTTTCAAAAATGCAATCTGGATATGAGGACACTTTAGAAGAACAATATGCAATAAAATTGTGTTTTAAACTTGGAAAAAAGGCCACAGAAACGTATGGAATGCTTCAGACTGCTTTTGGAGCATCTTGCATGAATTGAGCATCAGTTTTTGAGTGGCATAAGAGATTTAAGGAAGGCAGGGAGTCTGTGAGGGATGATGAGAGGTGTGGGAGGAGTAAGGAAGTCAATACACCAGAGTTGATTGACCAAAGGGTTAGGGTTAGGGTTACTATGTTGAGGTTTTAAGGGAGTTCAGGAAGAGATTCCTTGGGAAGAGACCAGCACTCTTCAAATCGGGTCAGTGGCATTTCCACCAGGACAATGCACCAGTCCACAACTCCATCCTTGTCACAAACTATTTGACCAAGATGGGCATCAAGACAGTTCCCCAGCCTCCAGACGTTGCTCCTTGTGACTTTCGGTTATTCCCTAAGCTCATTGACATGAGGACTTCCATGGGACCTTCCAGAAGTTGTTGGAATGGTACAACAAGTGCATTGCAGCCGGAGGAGATTACTTCGAAGGGGACTAGAGTTTCATGTGTGTACTCTCAATAAAAGTGCCCATACGAAAAAAGTCTGGAAACATTTAATGATCCTCATATATATTGTATATATATATATATATATATATATATATATATATATATATATTTAATTAGAAAGCTTTGTTGTGAGGAAGATATTAAGTCTCCACTCTCCTAGCACCAATATTAGCATTGTATATCCATGATATACTAACACTGAACACAACAGAAGAAAAGACAAGATAAATGCATTTGTACATTCCAAAAACATTTAACATTTACAATATGCAAACCAGTGCCATTAATCAAATTTCAACATTAAATAATCCATAAAGAGTTGATATGCCATTAAACAAATAAACCAAGCCAAACCTTGGACTTGATATGTGATGAAAATGACACGAATGCAAAAACCTTTCTTTTATTCTTTTTAATTGACATCAATTATTTTGAAAGAGTGAAATGATGTTTAAATTTTTTTACTAGGTTATGTAATATTTATGTATGGTAATATGAAGGCGGGGAGAGAGAATGAGAGTGAGGTGAAGGAAAGGCCATCCTGACAAGGATAATTCAGTATCAATTGCTAAATAGGCCGAAAGAAAGATGAACAAAAAAAATTGGTTAACAAACATGGAAGTGTTTATTTATGAGGAATATACAAATTTTGTTGTCTAAATTTTTGTAGTCAAAAATTTTGTTTTGAAGACGTTAACAGTACATATAAAGACAGAAGTAATTGTAAGGGAAGTTTTGTGCTCAGAGCTTAAAACTTGTATTTTATGATTGCTACAGTTGTGGAAAAGGAAAAGTGGACTTTGGAGTGTGGTTCATAATAGTTTGTAGGGGTGAAGTTGTAATTTGTGGGATGATTAAGCATTTGCCAGTGAACTGGTCACAGACAGACCCTAGTTGGGGTTGATATATTTGAACCATTTTTGGTCTCATGATTGAAACTCTCCAATCAGAGCCGTGATCTCACATGAGTTTTGAGTTCATAAGCTTTTAAAGACCCTAAGTTGATCCAGTGTTTTTCCAAGTGTTCAATGGTTAGACACATTTAAATTTTACACTACATGTTGATAATAGTTCTAATGCTGGGGCTGTAGAATACACTAACTGTATCTCTGTAGAGGCATAACACCCTCCCATAACAAGTGTCCTCGATATAACACTAAACCGTCTGATGGTGAGGCTTCAGAACTAAAGCTTTGGCAAATGTAGAGTATGTCTTCATAGTCATTACTCCCAGTTTCACTCTGACCTGTTAGAGTCCCAACTATGGATCAAATATAACTGTTTGACTATTTAACTCTTTGCAAATAAATGACTGATGTTAAATTGAATTGTTGGTGATCCATAGCAGTACTTGAAACTGTGTGCAAACAAATGAGTAATGTTGAATAGAATTATTAATGTTAGATAGCAATACTTGAAACCATTTAACTGTCAGCAAACGAATGAGCTTGACTGTGTTTAAAATATTAAGTATTATCTACAAACTATTTGCTTACAAACCACACATATTTAATATATATATATATATATATATATATATATATATATATATATATAAGAAGATTTGACATTAGATTACCTACATGGTTGATATGCCATAAGAACTAATCAACCAACTAACCGACCATGTTAACATTTCATTAAAGCTGTTAACTACAAAGTGTAAACATACAAGGTACATTTTCCCTAACCTCTAGGCATGAAATAAGCCAATATGGTTTTTATATGCCATTAATACCCATAAACCAACAAACCTAATAGATCTTCTTAATCTTATACGATACACTATGTAAAGGTTTTTCTCATTGCATGTTAGAAGTTGACCATAAATGAGAGCTGAAAACAAATTCTATATGTGAATACAGAGGGAGTTGTAATGAGAGATAACCATTTAGAAGGGGTTCTTATGCAGCATGTGTGAATGTTGATTGGACTCTTGAATGGATAGACCAGTTGGCTGGGGGGGGGGCTGCAGAATACACCGACTGCATCTCTGCTGGGGTATAAGACCCTCTACCAACAAGTGTCCTAGATATGACACTAAAAAATCTGATGGTGAGACTCCAGTAATGCTGGAACTCTGGGGAATGTGGAGTACCCCTTTATTGCCATCACTTCCGGGTCCACTCTGGCCTGGAGTAGTAGCACCAGATAGGATCCTCTCTATGGGTTGAATAGAATTGTTTGACATTTAAACTGTGTGCAAACAAATGACATACTAAATTGAATTGTTTGAAATAGAACTGTTTGATCTTTTAACTGTGTGTAAACAAAAGTTAGGAATAGCCGATGCTTTGTATGGATTTTGAAAGTGGTTTATGAAATTAACCCACGTGGTGGGTTGGCAGGTCATCGATGTCTATTTGTCTATTGAGAACCCTGTTATTTCTCACGCCCAGCCAAGTGGGCATTTCACAAGTCAAACAAAAAAATAATAAAAAACAACAGAGGGAGAAAGGAAGAAAAGACAAAACAATGGATTCAAAACAGCAAAACATATGAAGGTGAGGTCCGTAGCATTTTTCTAGTACTCTGTGTGTATGTGTGCATTTGGCTATCACAAATGCCTTGTGAAACTCCCAACAACAGCTACCAAAAATGCCAGGTCATTTCTGGTCATCGTCTTCACTGTTCAACATGGCCATTTTCACTGCCCGAGACCTTTCTCTGCCTGCATCTCTCTCTTGACTGCAAGACTCTCTTACTGCCAGCACCCCACTCCTAACTCTATGATACCAAGTCTTAGACTTATCTGACCAACCTCCTTGCTATCCCTACTTCCGGTCTCATACTCTCAGACAGGTTCATGTGGGTTCACACAGGCACAGCTCTTTGACTATTTTTGGTGTGATGACCACCCACAAGCAATTCACACAAAGAAACTTCTACAAACAATCTGACACTGTCCAAAGATGCCAAAGATAAAATCCCTTCTTTAGCCACCCATTCACAAACACACACAGAGACACACAGAGAGACACACACACACACACACACACACACACACACACACACACACACACACACACACACATATATATATATATATATATATACACACACATGAATGCACATTATTGTGCCACATGTTAAGTTGACAGTTCACCACGTGTGCTAATTGATAATGCCATGAGAGAGGTTTTGTAAATGACTACCTCAAGAATCCGCTATGTATGCGAGCCGACAATGCTATGAAAGGCAGGTGGGACATTTCATGTTGTGTAGTCGAGCTTGTGCTTAGCTATAAGTGCTGACTCATGTCATTGAGAAAAATAGAGTGAGAAAAAAGATTTGGCATATTTATGTGCTTTTAGGGTGCTATTTGTAGTGCCTTTCAATTGGTCAAAAAGGGTAATGTGACCTGCCTACCACCATACAGCCAGCTTTATCTAGTGTGGTTGTATATTTTCATATTTTTTACCTTGATGAAAGAATTCTGAATTATAACAAGATTTGACGGTTATCTGTTAATGTATTATTCATATTTTCAGAAAGGCCATGAAGCAATATTAAGTGATTCTCAGATTGATGTGAAAACTATACCAGATGCTTCCAAGTCAAGAATTTTGGATAATATAGATCCTGTTGAATTATTGTAAGTAATTGTTAGTGAGTAATCATAAGTTGCAAGTAGATAAATTATTAAAAAAAAGCAGATGACAAACGAGTTGATAAAGTTCAAAACCTCATCTGGTAGGCAACAAGATTTATGTACCACCCAAAACTAAAAGCAGCTGTTAATCAACTCTTGTTAAGGTCACCAAACTTGATCGGACATCTAAATGGCAGTGGCAACTGGCAACTAAGACTCGATCGGAAATCTAAGTGGCAGTAGCAGTGGCAATGGCAACTGGCAACTAAGACTCGATCGGACATCTAAGTGGCAGTGGCTGTGGCAACTGGCAACTAAGACTCGATCGGACATCTAAGTGGCAGTGGGAGCTAGCAATTAAGACTTGACTGGACATCTAAATGGCAGTGGCAGCTAACAATTAAGACTTGACTGGACATCTAAATGGCAGTGGCAACTGGCTGGATGATGCCATCGACATAAAGCAAAAGTGGGTTTGGGTGGTTTGGTGAACCCGAATAACATCATCTGTGTTTTACATTTCACCTTCTGTTTTTGTGGCTGGGGTATATATAAGGAGACAAACATTCACATGTATGAAGAGTGAACGAACCACTCAAACGTGGGAAGAGCTGTGTCCTACTAGAATGAAGAAGCTACCCTGAATCCATTCCCATTTACTTCTACCACCTCAGAAATTGAACAGAGAGAATAAAACAACATAGCTTATAACACTTGAAGTGAGTTGTGTTTTATGTTTTTCTCTTCTAACAATTATTAAGCTTTGTTCAGTCTGAAACACAGGTCTTATGTTTTTCTCCTTCCCCTTCTTATGTTGCTTACAGTAGTTGACGTTCATACTGAGCATGCTCATTGCTACTTAACTTTAATCATCTTGTGCAAAACTTCTGAAACTATGTACTTGATTCACCCCTTGTAACCAAATTTAACTTCCATTCACTCCAAATTAATTAATTGTATATTGCCAATATTTTTTCTTGGTCTTGCTAGATGCCACAATGAAAGGGGGTGATTTTTAAAATGTTTTTGATTTCAAAATCTAAACATTTACAAAATACAGAAAAGTTATTATAAATGGATTATTGAATAATATAACAACACCCTCACAAATTCCTGCCAAAACTGAAACTAATTCAACAAATGAACACCTGAATGTCTTTGATTCGTGGAATTTTTCCTTAATAATAATTTAATTTTAATTTTATTTGTTAAAATCTGTTACCATGGATAAGAATTCAATTTTCTTGCACCGTATTTTAATTTTATTTTTTGTTATTTTTCTTTCTTTTTTATATCTATATTTTTATTCTTAGCAAATAATCCTTATTTTCTTATGACATCTCTTAATCTATTATAAAAAGGGATATTTTAGAATTCAGTATTTTTATAAAATAATTTATTTAAAATATAATTGTTTTGAAATGTTTTCTTTGGTGAAAATACGATTATGTTCATCGTTAACAACACCAAAAAGATCCCAATCTTTTCAGTCAGCCAAATTGTTCATTTAAATGTTCCATATATTTTGAATTGTAATAACTATTATGAGACAGAGATATTACTATCCATGTCTCATAATAATTGTTACATTTTCTTATATATTTCAGGGGAGTCTCCATGGCGTAGTGGTTATTGTGCTTGACTGCAACATCATAGTAAGCAAATTCAAACTCCAGTCTGGCTATTACATTCACTTTCAGACTAATATCCCTGGGAAAGGTATGAATCCCCCCTGGCTATGAAGTAAATAGTACCTTTACTGTTCTGCAAAGATGTTTTTGGCATTAAATAAACCACAAAGGTTAATATGCCATTAAATAAAGAACCCAAACCAAAAATATGTATTTCATACTCTAAAACCAAAACTCTTATGGGTGATGCGTAGCACAAAATTTTTTTTTCTAACAATGTTAATATTTTTCCACAGATTCAGTCTGTCATTTAAAAATTCATTTTTTGCTGAGTTGATAAAATGTTATCTTCTGGTGAAAAAATAAAAAGAAATTCACCGAGATGACTAATTTTCAACCATTTTTATTCACCATTTTTGTAATTTTTTTAGCAGCTTATTTTTACTCACCTTCTTTTCTCAACCAGGAATTATTCATTTATTTTTGGAAATTTTTACTCTTTATTCCAGAGAATCCATAGAAAATGAAAATCCAGAAGTGGAAGGATTTAAGGTAAGAAGTTTTCGTGAATCTTGGGTTCAGCAGACAACAAATGAATCTTTATTTTTTGTCTTCTTTATTCATGAAAATCAAACTGAAAAATTGAATGAGTGAGTCAAAAGTTTTGCAATATTTTGGTACATGCTACTTTGCATCTCATATATCATGTGACCAAAGCCATTCAAGTCATGAAAGGTACCCACTATGGTTGGTAGTATCACGCTAGTTTGTGTGCTGACACGTTGTGTATTGCTTTACTCTGTGTGTGATTTGAAAGCCATACAGACGAGCATGCAACATAGTCTAACTTGGCAACTTTATGGTTTTGAATTGGGCCATAACGTTGTGAGAACAAGCCAAAAAAATTGTTATGCGAAAGATGAAAGTGCATCATGTCCTAGCAATGAGATGGTTCAAGGAATTTTGTTCAGGTTACAAAAACCTCAAAGATCAGACAAGATCAGGTGGGCTAAAACCTAAAATTCCAAAGCCTCAGACACAAAGCTGGCTAGTAGCACTCAGAGAGTATCAGGCGAGCTTGCCAAATTTTTGATTCACTCGAGTAGAACTGAAAAATTATTAAGAAAATGACAAAAACCCAAAAATAATGTGTAGCCCAATTCAGTAGCTTCAGATGACTACCCTTGAGATAGCAAGCTCACCTGATACTCTCTGAGTGCTACTCATCAGATTTGCTTTTATGATTTTGGAATCCATGGTTTTTGACTATCCTGACTTTGCTTGAACTTTGAGGTTCTTGCAAGCTGAGCAAAATTCCTTGAACCATCTGATTAGTATAATGTGAAGTACCTTTACCTTTTGCATAACAATTTTTTTTAGTTGCTTTCTGCTTTCAAGTCCCACATGGAGTGAAGCAAAGTGTCAACACACAAACTAGCGTGATACTACCAACCATAATGGGTACCTTCCATGGCTTAAATGGCTTTGATCATGTGATATATGAAATACAAACTAGCATGTAAGAAAATATTGCAAAATTTTTGACTCACTCTAGTACAATTGAAAAATTAAATTATTAAGAAAATGAAAAGCAAAAAAAAACAAAACTTTTCAGTGAATGTGAATTCTTTCTTGTTACAAATAATAAATTCAAATTGGTTCACCTAAAATGGAATTTGAACCTAGTGGAAAGTTGATGAAAATGTTTTGAATATTTTTTTTTATATTTTTGTTACAAGTAAAAAATCAATTATATTAAGTACAGTCTTTAAAGTAAAAAAATTAGAAAATCACAAAAAAAAAAAATCCCAAAATAGCAATGAACAGTAGAGGCACATCTAACTGAGAGGGGCACCAGGATATTAATCATGTAAGATGGGTTGAGCCAAGATCATTTTGTAATACTAACTCCTACTGTGCTCAACTAGGCTGACTAGTATTCAGTAGAAGTCAATTTAAAGAGTGTGGAGTTCCTGTGGCGTAATGGCTAAAGTGCTTGACTGGTTTTGAAGTAAGTCAGTTCAAACTCCTATCACGCTGTTACATTCACTTTCAGATTAATTCCTTGGAGAAAGATACAAACCCCTCTTATTCCCCCCCCCAACTGTGAGTTAAATAGTATCACTATTTTCCTTCTACAATGGTTGCATTAGCATTTAATAATCCACGAAGGTTGATATGCCATTAAACAAAAGAAACCAAAACAAATAATGAAAAACCAGTTTTTAAGATGAGCCCAACAACTTCTTTACTTTTTATCACCTTTAAAAAGTCATTTCATATCTTTATAATTTGCAGGATTTCAGAAATTCACAATCATGTCCAAATTCTAGTCATGGACTCCCTCCAAGGAGTAAAAGCCACCAGGCCAGAGGGTCATCTACAAAACACGAAATAAGGACATCTTCACGGTGAGTGTGACAAAAGCAATGTCTTATTCTTTTAAAAGAAGAGTCTCAAACACTACATTCCTATGATGCATCTGAACAATTTTTATGACTAATATTTTCCTAAAATTTGGTAATTTGTCCCTTGCCCCTGACCATGTTTCGCCCCAGGGAAGGTTAGAATGTACTTTTCAGTTGTTTTCTCTTTAAGATTAAAAGCAGAAAAGTAGAAATGATCCAGTTTAGTATACATTAGAAAAAACTTTTTTAATAAGAACGTGAGTGATATTTGCAATTGCCTGTTTCAAGCAATTATTGTAATGGAAGGATGACTAACATCATAGAAAAAATTAACCGACACAACAGAACATTAGGAATATTTTTTGTTTCATCACGTGAGAAGGAGTATTTTTAACATACTGGTATGGAGGGTGTACTTGAGATGGTAGACAACTGACATGTACAGTAGAATATGAGGATATTTCTTTTGTTTCATAATGTAAGAAAAAATAGAGTTGTCAGATCATATTGGCATGTGGAAGGTGTACCTGAGATGACAGGCAACACACGCATATAGAAAATCATAGAAAATGTTGGAGAGTGGTTTGTTAAATAAACAGAAATTATCATAAATGTGAAGTAGTTCTTTGATTTCTTGTGTCAAATTTCTCTCTTCATTTTTTAGTTTTGTTTATTTGGAATCTGTGCGGAACTGAAAATTTTGTTAAGAAAGAAACTTTTTTTTGTTAATATTTTCCAGTTGTGCTGCTGATGATGTTGCACTTCCAAATCGAACTTACATTGCTGACTTGCAGGACACATTCCAACAAATATCGGAAAAAATCAACAAAAATGATTTAATTCCTGGTATAAATTCAACAGAATTTGATGATGTTTTGCCATCTTCCATAAATGAAGTTGGTTCTGGTAAGTTTGTTTCATTTGAAAAGTAAGAAAAAAAAAAATGAGACAGCAGAAACATTGAAAATAATTTCATATTTTGTAAACCAGACTAACTATGGTAGAAATGTTACATTTCACTTTTTCAATTAAGTTTTTACTTTTAGATTCATTCTTAATTGAGAAACATAATCTTCGAAATTTATATATACCCTGTCAGCAGAATTTACAATATGCTGACTGTATCTCTTGTAAAGGAGTAAGACCCCTCCAAAAAAAATTCCAGTTTTGGAGATTTGGGAGTAGGGTGGGATGGAATACCCCTTCATTGCCATTACTCCCAGGTCCACTCTGACCTGGAGTGGTAGTATCTGTTAGGGTCTCATCTATGGGTCAAAAAGATCTGTTTGAAAATTATTTGTATTCAATAGTAATACCTGATATCATATAGAAATATGCAAAAAAACCTCTTAAGAAATCACACAAAAGCTGTAAATATAAATGTATGCCATTCCCTAGCATCTAGGCATAAAATGACCCCAGACAAGTTGAGATGCTGTTAAAATCAATCAATCAACCAAATTTATATAAGTCTCTCTTAGAGTTGTCATTTACTAAGCTTAGTTTGGCACAAGGATAGAAGTATGGAGCACCCACTAAGAATCAAACTCACTATCAATAATTTGCTTGTTTTCTTTGTTAACCATTACACTGTGAGGATTAATGAATTAAAAATTTTAAATAAAAAAAAGAAACAGATCATAAAAAAAGAAGCTCAAATAAATAAAATATAAAAATAAAATAAAATATCCCACAATTCTGTTTCTGCTGAGTGTTTTAACTATTGACTACCAAAAGAAAAAAAACACACACACCTCAGATTTGGCAACTGGATATGTGTTTGCAGCCTCCTAAAACAAGTTGTCCATACTTGACTAATTTTATAATACTTGGCTAAGTTAAAAGTTTTGCAATATTTTAGTAATTTATTTGCTTTTTTCAATTCCCAACAAAAGCCACCTATCGTTCACATTGTGTTGCACCATCTGTTGGTACCTTTGTGCCAATTCTTTGATCCCACGTTGATACCAGTTGTTCTTTAAGGTGAAGATCTCCTTCACTGAAGCTTCAACTACTTTTGGTCGTTGAAGTATCACAAGTCTAGGACATCCCAGTCAGCTGGGTCTGCAGAATACACTGACTGCATCTCTCCAGAGTGGTAAGACTCCCCACTCCCACTTCCACCTAACGAGTGTCCTGTCTATGACACTAAACCATCTAATGATGAGGTTCCACTAATGCTGGAACTTTGGGGAATGTAGAGTACCCCTTGATTGCCTGAAGTGGTAGCATCTGATCTGGTCCCACCTATGGGTCAAATAGAACTGTTTGACATTTAAACTGTGTGCAAACAAATAAATGATATTAAATCAAATTATTTGTGTTACATAGTGATACATGGAACCATTTAACTGTGTACAGACTAATGAGCTCTGGTTCATTGAAAAATGGTATTGTCACGTGGTCTACTACTGAGAGAAGAGAAATAAGGAATTTCTATTTCCCTCTGTGTTTGAATTAGCAGGCCGCCAAAGGCTGACCGCTAAAAAGAGGAATTGTAATGTAGGTCAACTTTGGC